>JAODAL010073654.1:0-14662 GCA_025379985.1 Phyllomedusa bahiana
CCTTTTACCCGGGGACAGGAGGGTTTTAGGGCCAATACCAGACGTTCTGGAGGTACGATGTGCTGAGGAGCGGCCTCCTCTTCAACACTGACGTCTGAGGCACGGGAAAGGGTGTCGGCCTTGACATTCTTCTCTGCCGGTCGGAAATGGATAATGTAGTTGAACCGGGCGAAGAACAGAGACCACCTTGCTTAGCGTGGGTTTAGACGTTGTGCTGTTTGGGGGTTTAGGGGAATTTTTGTGGTCAGTGAAGATATTCACGGTGAAAACGAGCACCCTCCAGGAGGTGGCGCCATTCTTCCAGAGCGAGCTTAATGGCCAGAAGCTCCCGATCACTGATGGTATAGTTCCTTTCCGCAGGTGAAAATGTTCTGGAAAAGAACCCACAGGTCCGAGTCTTGCCCCAGCCCCAGCCCCCACGGAAGAGGCATCTACTTCTAAGAAGAAGGCCGAGACAACACAGGTGCAGAGGCAAATGCTGCTTTTCAGCTTGGATAAGGCTTCTTTCGGTGGCTGGCGGGCCACAGTTTCGGATTGGCATGCTTTTTGTGAGAGCCCAATCGGTGCCCACCAACGTTGAGAAATGTGGTTAAACTGCTGTAGTAATTGGCGAAGCCCAAGAAGCGTTGTATGGCCCGGAGGCCAACGGATCATGGCCACTGCAGGACGGCGGACAGTTTAGCGGGGTCCATCTGCAGACCCTTGCTTGGCGTAGAGATGGTTCTCACGCAGGCATCTCAGGACCTGGCGCACATGCGACTGGTGGGACTCCAGATCAGGCAAAAAACACCAGAATGTCATCCAAGTAGACAACACGCAGACATACAGGAGATCTCTGAAAATGTCATTGACAAATTCTTGGAAGACTGCTGGAGCGTTGCACAAGCCGAAGGGCATCACTAAATACTCGAATTGCCCATCACGAGTATTGAAGGCCATCACCCTCTCGGATCCGCACGAGATCATATGCCCCCCACAAATCCAACTTGGAAAAGACTTTAGCTCCGCGGAGACGATCGAAGAGTTCGGTAATCAATGGTAAAGAATACCGTTTTTTTTGATAGTGATCTTGTTGAGACTGCGGTAGTCGATGCAGGGTCGTATGGAACCATCCGCCACCGGAGAAGTAGAAGCCTTTTTGTAAGTTTTCTTTAATGTAGGCTGACATAGCCTGAGTCTCGGGTATCGAGAGTGGGTAGATTCTACCCCGGGGTGGACTAGTCCCGGGCAGCAGGTCTATAGGGCAATCAGAGGGACGATGAGGAGGAAGAGTCTCCGCCTGTTTTCTCGGAGAAGACATCCTGAAAGTCTTGATACGGTGGTGGCAAGCCTGGTAAGGGCTTGAGAGGAGACTGTGGAGGAATGGGGCGCACCCGGCAAGGTGCCGATAGACAGCGAGACTGGCAATCTCGACCCCAACGCAAAACTTCACCCGTCTTCCAGTCGAGCAGGGGGCGTGACGCTGCAGCCACGAAGCCCCAGGAGGACAGCCAAAAGAAGAGCGGGGTAGCATAAAGGAATGCGATCTTTTCCTTGTGCAAAGCTCCGACTTGTAGGACCACCGGTTCAGTCCGGAAGAGGATGGAGTCACTCAAGAGTTCACCAATAACGGACGAGATGACCAAGGGTTGCTCTAAGCGGACCCCCGAGAGACGATATTTGGGCCACCAAAGCAGCTCCATAAAATTCCCCGCAGACCCAGAATCAGGAAGGCACCCACTTGAAACGAGATCCCGGAATTGGTTGTGACCAGAACTGGCAGCATGAGACGTGGAGAAGGATTGTTCACACCTAGGGACACCTCTCCCACAAAGCCTAGGTGCACTCTTTTCCCGGACGTTGCGTACGGAGCGGACAACCCCTGAGGAGATGTTCGGGGCTGCCGCAGTAGAGGCATAGGTTCTCCCCCACGTCGTCGATCAAATGTTTGCGGATCAGGTGGGCTCTGTCCACTTGCATGGCCTCTTCCATGGCTGGGTTGGGGAAAAGGCAGTGGAGGCCGAAAAAACACCGGCGCAAGAAGAGTAGATGACGTGTTAGGCCGGGTTTTTTGCTCTTGTGGGCTCCTCACGTCCTCTCCGAGAAACGGATTCAATGCGGGTCGCCAGATGGAATGAAGCTCCACTTAACGAAAATGAAGGGTCCCGGGTCGAGAGAGCATCCTTAATCTGGCTGGAGAGGCCCTTCTTGAACATGGCGCACAACGCTGCATCGTTCCAAGCCAACTCCGAAGCTAGTGTTCCCTTGCTGTAAGTTCAACAAGGCGGTCTCGGCAGATGAAGCGCGGGCAGGCTCCTCGAAGACACTGCGGAACTCCTGCAAAAATGTCGCAAGATCAGCTGTGATCAGGTCACCTGGAGGGAGCACTGGGTGATGAAGCGCCTGCAAGCCTTAGGGTCCCCGTCAAACTTTGTCGGCATGGACAACCGGAGTTTAGGGTCGGCGGATATCCCCGGAGCAGCTGCCACGGGTGGAGCCACGGCGGCCAGCTGCTGCTGAGTGGCCAGGAGCTGCTGCATCATCATAGACAGTTGATTAAACTGCTGCGCTTGCTGTGTGATCTGTTTCGACTGTTGGGCCACAATGGTGGTAAGATCAGATACACTCAGTAAAGGCACCTTGGCCGAATCGAACTGTAACGGTCAGTGGTAGTGGATCCTCTGGGACCACCACAGCGATGGGTATAGCCATGCCAGGGAGCGGAGTCTAAGTAGGCCCGGGTTTTTTCACCAGAGCCCGCCGCAAGCGGGATGGACTTGCTGCGGCGGATTGCTACCAGGTCGCTACCCCTGACGTGACTTGCTTGTGGCGGCGGCCTTGGTGCAGCGTGGTACAAAATCGTGACACAAGCTTGTGGACAGGCAGAAAGATCAGGGCAGGCGGCAATGGTTCGTGGTCGAGGGACGGAGGCAGAAAGATACGGTACACAGTAACGGCAAAAAGACACAATAGAACGCTTCCTCTCTAGGCTCGGGGCACTATCGATTCGGCAAGGTGCTAAGGAAGAGGCAGGGCTTAAATAGGGTCAGGGCCCGTAAGACCAATCACCGGCGCGCTGTCCCTTTAGATTTGCCTGTAGTACCACACACGCGCCCTAGGGGGCGAGCGCGCACCCGGCCGGCAGCAGGAGTGCGCGCCGGGACGAGAACAGGAGCGTGGCGAGGTAAGTGGAAGTCAGAGCTGCGGTGCCGGCCACAGCTGAGGTCGCTGCGGAGGTGCGGGTGTGCCTGCGACCCGACGCGGGGGTCGCAGGGACACCCGTAACAATATCATAGAAAGAAATCTACTTGTAATACTATTTGCTAGCAGTAATTTTTTGGGATTCAAGAAGACTTCTATGTCGCAATGTTGCTGCCAGGCTTCTTCCTTAAGATACCGTTCACATATATTCCATAGAAAAAAATCTATTTGTAATACTATTAGCTTGTAGTTAATTTTTAGGATTTAAGAAGAAAACTTTATTTTTCCAGTGTTTGAAGCAGAGTTCTTCCATAAGAGACTGTTAACAAATCTCCCATAGAAAGAACTCTATTTCAAATCCTGATTTCTTCTTGAAAATTTTAGTGAGGTCCCAAAAGGTCAGTTTTTCTGTTTTGGGGGTACAGTTATTGCATAATATACCGTTAGCAAATCTCTTATAGAAAGAATTCCATTTCAAATACTGGTTTCTTCTTGAAAATTTTATTGAAGGTCCAGAAGGTCATTTTTGCTGTTTTGTGGGTACAGCTAGTGCAGAGGAAACTGTTTGCAAATCTCCTATAGAAAGAACTCTATTTCAAATACTAGTTGCTTGCTGCAAATTATTCGGATAAGAGAAAATTTTATTTTTCCACTTTTGGGGGTAGAGTTCTTGCATAACATACCGTTACCCAATCTCCCATAGAAAGAAATGTATTTGAAATTGTGGTTGCTTGCTGTAAATTACTCTCATTGAAGAAAAATTTATTTTTGCAGTTTTGGTGGTTCAGTAATTGTATAACATACCATCCCCACGCCTCCTATACAAACAAATATATTCCAAATAGTGCTTGGTTGCTGAAAATTATCTATTCCATAGAAAGAAATCTATTTGTAATACTATTAGCTTCTGTGTCGCACTGCTGCAGCCAGGGTTCTTCCATAAGACACCGTTCACAGATATTCCATAGAAAGAAATGTATTTGTAATACTATTTGCTAGCAGTAGATTTTGGGGATTCAAGAAGACTTCTGTGTCGCAGTGTTGCTACCAGGGTTCTTCCATAAGACACCGTTCACAAATATTCCATAGAAAAAATCTATTTGTAATACTTTTAGCTTGTAGTTAATTTTTGGGATTAAAGAAGACTTCTGTGTCACACTACTGCAGCGAGGATTCTTCCATAAGACACCGTTTACAGATATTCCATAGAAAGAAATCTATTTGTACAGTATTATTTGCTAGCGGTAAATTTTTGGGATTTAAGAAGAAAACTTTATTTTTCCAGTGTTTGAAGCAGAGTTCTTCCATAAAAGACTGTTAACAAATCTCCCATTGCATAATATACCGTTAGCAAATCTCTTATAGAAAGAACTCTATTTCAAATACTGGTTTCTTCTTGAAAATTTTATCGAGGACCTAAAAGGTCATTTTTGCTGTTTTGTGGGTACAGCTAGTGCAGAGGAAACTGTTTGCAAATCTCCTATAGAAAGAACTCTATTTCAAATACTAGTTGCTTGCTGCAAATTATTCGGATAAGAGAAAATTTTATTTTTCCACTTTTGGGGGTAGAGTTCTTGCATTACAAATAGATTTCTCCCATAGAAAGAAATGTATTTGAAATTGTGGTTGCTTGCTGTAAATTACTCTCATTGAAGAAAAATTTATTTTTGCAGTTTTGGTGGTTCAGTAATCGTATAACATACCATCTCCACGCCTCCTATACAAACAAATATATTCCAAATAGTGCTTGGTTGCTGAAAATTAGTCTGAGTGCAGAAAAAATTCATTATTCTAGCTTTGGCGGTTCCGTAATTGTATAACATACTGTCTCCAAATCTCCTATACAAAGAAATGCATATTAAATAGTGGTTGGTAGCTGAAAATGATACTGAGTAGAGAAAAGTTCATTTTTGGCAGTTTTGTGGGTGAAATACCTTTCAAATATACCATGTGTTATTGTCATACAGATATATATCCAGATAATAGAGTTCTCTCTGTTGATAAATCTTACTCAACACCAAAAAGTGTAATTTTGCCAGATTTTAAGTCCACATAACGCTGAAATATACCATTCCGTTATTGTGTTCCACATATACAGTGGCGAAAAAAAGTATTTAGTCAGCCACTAATTGTGCAAGTTCTCCCACTTAAAAAAGGAGAGAGGCCTGTGATTGACATCATAGGTAGACCTCAACTATGAGAGACAAAATGAGAAAGCAAAATCTAGAAAATCACATTGATTTGTAAAGAATTTATTTGCATTTGCAAATTATGGTGGAAATTAAGTATTTGGTCAATAACAAAAATTAATCTCAATACTTTGTTATATATCCTTTGTTGATCTTCCTAACCATAGTGGAGTTTGTAGTGTGACTGAGGTTGTGGCATATGGTAACTGGCAAGGAGCCCCATTTCACCTTCTGCACCAGGTCCAAAGAACTTGAACTAACGCCTCTACTTACAAGCTTTGTACATGTGATACATGTGGTGGCAGCAAGAGCATCCTAATGGGAAACATGGAGGGGCAGGGGCGTAGTTACAGGGGTGCATCCTGAAGGGGCACAAAAGCCTCTTTGACACATAAGAAGACACCGGTATTGGAAAAGCACTCAAAGAGCACTGTACATACACATCAGCGTCGCAGGGAGCGTGACGCATGGCTTTCCTCACGCCCCCTGTGACACTGGATCTCCTAAGCTGGCAGCCTCTTCCGGCCCAGGAGATCCCGGGACCTGTGTGACGGCGTTAGCGGCGTGATGACGTCACGGCGCTTACACTGTACACCAGCTACAGGACCTGGACACACTGCAGGGAACCTGGTGAGGTGAGTACTTTTTAATTTTATTTTCGTTAGCTATAGGGGGCTACCTGGCTACAGAGAGGCATAATACCTGGCTGCAGGGGGCTACCTGGCTACAGAGAGGCATATTACCTTGCTGCAGGGGGCTACCTGGCTACAGAAGGCATATTACCTGGCTGCAGGGGGTTACGTGGCTACAGAGAGGCATATTACCTGGCTGCAGGGGGCTACCTGGCTACAGAAAGGCATATTACCTGGCTGCAGGGGGTTACGTGGCTACAGAGAGGCATATTACCTGGCTGCAGGGAGAGTCTGATAAAGCAAAATTTGCTTCCTTGCGTGATACTGTTTTCTTTGATTTGGAGGAAAACGCAATATTGTATGTTGCTGTCTAGGCTTGCGTGCCAGGGCTGATTTGTAGTTCCAGTTTGACCCTGTACATACCTATTACTTTTATCTATGTAATCTAAGTGTATCTATCCATTCATCTATCCCATACCTATCTACTATCTATCCGATCTAGAGCTACCTATTTAATCCTTTTATCCATGTCATAACCAGTCAACTTCCTACCTACTCTTCTCTTTCTTTCTTGCTACCTAGTGTAGAAAGATGGACGCTTCTATGACTGATTGTAAATACCATGCGTGAAGACAGAAGGGAAATGTAAAAGGAAGTCAATGGCAGTTTTTAACATGTGTCAAGTTCTAACACATTGCAACACGCCTGACTGCAGCAAAGAGCCCGTGATCCTGTCACAGTCATCTCCGCTCATGGGAGGAGGAAGCAAACCGTGTAGTGCCAGCAGCTTCATCCCAAAACCGTGAATAATATAACGTGTGGCCAGTAAAGCTAGAGCTGAGTGACAGAGCAGAGCTGCGGTGACACTACAGGGGAGGGGGAGCATGTGACATCTCTCTAATTGAGCAATGCAGAGTCTTGCCTCAGTCAGTGTGATGAGGAAGGAGGAGGAGGCAGCTCTGTGCTTGGGGTGAGACGTAAAAATGGCTGCATGGATGGGAGGCTTGTCAGAAATCCTATAGTGACCACCTGCAGCATCACACACTGAGGCTGCTGCCCTAGCTATTCAGAAGATTTGGATGGAGCAGCTTCTTCCTTAGGGATGACTACATCAATTTCATAAACAGGTAGGTAAGTAGGTGTGTATCCGTCCTCCTAGATATTATGTTCTGTCTGTCATTTCCATCACCTATTTAATGGTAGATTTCATTTATGACATTAGAATGTGACAGACTGCGGAGAACATGAGCAATATACAGGGCTGGATTTTTGTATGGCTGTAAGCAGTAATAACATTTGCCAGTGGTTATCAGTGGGGGAAATCCATTTTTAAAGAAATTTTATTTTTTTTCTCATTGCATGATGTCTAATGAAACAACTGCAGAGATTGTAGAAATTATAGAGCGATATAGATAAATATATTTATAAATAGTACAGAATGTCGTCACCATCAAAATATGGTGTGTGTATCATGTGCTCATATGTATTTATAACCCCAAATTATACCTAAACCATTTTGGGCATCTTTTTACCAGATACTGGTCTTCCTGGCTGTTATATCATTTTAGAATTTTTAAGCACGGCATTTCTGATATAAGAGTTAGATCATTTACTGTTTAATTGTAAATCATATTGTCTGAGTTTTCCAATTTGTCATTGAAAGACCAAATTAGAGCCTTAGATTTACCAGACATTAGCAATAAACACTTTCCCATACAATCCTCATTATCATCATCATTACCATCAGTAGCATGTCTTTTACAGCAGTTAAGTGTGATATCTTGTTATGAGTTCAAGGTCGTCTTCTACTGAGACAGGTGTCAAACTTGTTGAACTCAATGGAATCCAACAAGATAGCTTTACTACTAAAAGTTGGAATTTATTTTATTTATGGGCTTAATATTGTAAAACCAAATCACCCAATAAGTATTTTATGTTATTTCAATCTTTGGAGCATTGACTTTAAAGGGGTTCCTTCTGAGGCCAGCTCTCAGCTCGCTACTAGGTGCCTCAGAGAACGTTCATTTCTATGGGGGTTTTGAATATAGTTGAGCAGATCTGCTTGGATATATTGAGAACTCTCATAGACATGAATTGGGTAGAGCTGCGCCAGTGTTGTCATCGCCTCGTTCTCTGAGGCTAGTAGCGAGCTGAGAAGAATTTTACCAAGTAGAAAAAACCCATTTAAAGGAAATTTTCCAAAAATAAAAATAGCATATAAAGTACTTAATGAGTGATTTGGGGTTTACAATATTGAGCCCTTAAATAAAATGTTGAATACAAATAGTCGGTTTGGGTTGGTTTCAAGGGTCACTATATATGTATGGAACAGTCCCAACCACTGGCCCTTTTTTGTAAAATGTTAGACAACCCCTTTAAGACTCTACACTATCTCTCAGCAATGATGATGCACTGCCCGTTAATTATTTCTTGACATATTCTGTAGTGATGGAGTAAGAGTTTCCTATGGATATTATCATCATCCAAATACGGCAGTTCTCAGCTTAAACAGGGGTAGCCAAGTAGAAATCTTTTTGCAGCCAATGGTAGGTGGCTCCAAGTACGAACCTTTTTCTGTGACAGGCAACCAGTTAATTGCTGCGAGTGGGCTACAGGACAAAGAACATAGTAGGCAGTGGCAGAATTTCTTCTTTACTTAGCCAATCATATGTTGCAACAGGCCAATACTGACCAATCAGCAAGCAGCTGCAGCATTCTACACTGTGCAACTATGTAAACACCTCAGTGGCCTATAGTGCTATAGGCAAGAACCTCTCTTGTGGCGGAAAATGTGGCTGTGGATGTTTTACATTATATTGACTAAGCATCTGATGCTCTTGGAATGAAGGAGGCAAAGGTGCCATTTATAGCTAAAAGGGTCTCTCTGTGCAGACATATAACAATAATAATCTAATAATAATCTGTGGTAATATTAGCCACCTGTAGGTTTACCCCAGTATGTCACATCACAGTTAGTATGCTCTCTCTATAAAGAAACCCAATTCTTAATAAATGAATAGACTTTGTCCTTAAAGTCCAGACCATGTACATCCTTGCTCTCTATATAATGTACATACTTACTACACACTTCAAGTAACGCTTGTAAAAGGATGGGACTGGGGAAGGTAAAGTTTAAATGATACTCAGCATTTACTTTAAGAAATTGTCCAGATTAGAATATTTAATTTGCTGATAGAAAATAAAAATGTGATACTAACCTCCCCATCCCCTGTTTCAGCGCTGCATTTCCCAATTGTCTCTCCAGGTCTTCTGTTTTCTTCCTGATTCCAGTAGTCGACATGTCACCGCTGCAGCCACTGATGGGTTGGTGCAGTCACGTGTCTTTTTCTGACATCATTTTATAGTCATCATTTTGTAGTCTCATCATTTGATTTCGGCCATGTACAGTTTTATCTCAGATTGCATTAGAAAACCCATAGGAGCGTCACTCGCTCTCCCATTGGTCCAAATAACCGCGCCTCTTTTAACTTAGCCAATCACAGAGCTCGCTCAGAATTTCTTTTCCCCATAGAACTCTATGAGAAAGTAGCTCGCGCTCTGATTGGCTAAGCTGGACGAGCCCCCGCCGCTTCAACCAATCAGCTCTTTTCTGCCTTTTTACTGTATTTTGAACTGTCCTGTCTTTGATGTTGATGGGTCAAAACTTCTCCATAGGCTATAAGGGGTCTTTGTCGCTCCTATTCTAATTGGTCAATACTCCTTCATAGGTTAGAATGGGCCACTGTTGCTCCTATTCTGATTGGTCAATAGTTCTCCATATGTTTTAATGGTACACTGTCGCTCCTATTCTGATTGGCTGGTTTATGCCGACCAATGAGAAGAGCTTAAACAATTTGAATTACGGTATTTCCCGGCAATTCTCTATAACCCAATTCCTTATGTAGCGCCGGTCTCGGCGACAAATGCGTTGTTAGGGATTTTATTAATGTATGTTTATAGAAGGTTTGAGCTCTTTTTCAGAGAATATTTTACACTTAATAAAAATGATTTTTTTATTCCTACTCCATTCCTCACGGCGCTAAGAGCCGAGATTGCATTGCGCCGATCTCTCCATAGACTACAATTAGAAAAGTAGCTTGCGCTCTGATTGGCTGGGATAGCCAAGCCCCCACTAGCTTAACCAATCAGCTCTTTTCTGCATTTTTACTGTATTTTGAACTATCCCGCCTTTGATTTTGATTGGTTCAAACTTCTCCATAGGCTATAATGGGTCCCTGTCGCTCCTATTCTGATTGGCCGAGATAGCCAAGCCCCCGCTAGCTCAGCCAATCAGCTCTTTTCAGCATTTTTATTGTATTTAGAACTGTCCCGCCTTTGATTCTGATTAGTCAATATTTCTCCATAGGTTTTAATGGTTCACTGTCGCTCCTATTCTGATTGGCCGGTTTCTGCCGACCAATGAGAATAGCTTTCAGAAATTGAATTAATGTATTTCCCGGCAATTTCCAATATCCTAATTCTTGATATTGCGCCGTTCTAGAATTTTGGAAAGTGTTTTCTTTTATGTATTTTTTATTTGTGAGGTTTGAGCTCTTTTCTGAGAATGTTTTCCGCCTTTATAAAGGCGATTTTTTTATTCATACTCCGCACGGACATCTTTAATGATTTCTCGCAGTTTTCCAGCCTGTCCCGAATCGGAATAGATTTTCGGCGCAGTCCCGCACAGCGCCTAAGTCCCGCACTGCGCCCCACACACTGGCGAGGCGCCGGGAACTTTTCCCCGCATGTATGAGCGCACCTCCTCGGACGGCGAATCTTTGGCGCAGTGCCGCACTGTGCCCATGTCCCCGCAATGCGCCCCACACACTGGCGAGACGCGGCGGACTTTTCACGGCATGTATGATCGCACTACCTCCGGCGGCGAATCTCAGGCACAGCTCCGCACTGCGCCTATGTCCCGCACTGCGCCTCAAACACTGGCGAGGCGCGGCGGACTTTTCATGGTATATATGAGCGCGCCCCGGCCCCGATGTAAATCAGGCCAGCTTTCACTAGAAATTGGGCGAAACGGTGCGCTCCGACCCGGCGAGATTCATACATGTCGCCCAAATATCGTAGAATCCTCACATTTCCAGCAACTCCTTACTTATAGGTATATAAGTCCCCTCAGTTAGACAGGTATATATGTCCCCTCAATTAGGCAGGTGTATATATAGGTCCCCATCAGTTAGGCAGGTATATAGATATGCCCTCTCAGTCAAGCAGGTATATAGATATTGTACCCTTAGACAAGCAGATATATAAATATAGGGTAACTCAGGCAGGTATATAAATATAGGGTCACTCAGGCAGGTTTATAGATATAGGGGAACTCTCAGGCAGGTATATAGATATAGGGGCACTCAAGCAGGTATATAGATATAGGGGCACTCTCAGGCAGGTATATAGGGGCACTCTCAGACAGGCATATACATATAGGTGCACCCAGACAGGCATATAGATAAAGGGACACTCTGTCACGTATTTAGATATAGGGTCACTCTCATGCAGGTATATAGGGGCACTCAGGCAGGTATATAGGGGAAATATAGGGTCACTCAGGCAGGTATATAAATATAGGGGCACTCTCAGGCAGGTATATAGATATAGGGGCACCCAGACAGGCATATAGATATAGGGACACTCAGGCAGGTATTTAGATAGACTCAGGCAGGTATATAGGGGCACTCAGGCAGGTATATGGGGGCACTCTCAGGCAGGCATATAGATATAGGGACACTCAGGCAGGTATATATATATAGGGGCATTCAGGCACGTATATAGGGGCACTCAGGCAGGCAGATAGATATAGGGACACAGGCAGGTATATAGAGGCACTCAGGCAGGTATTTAGGGGCACACAGGCAGGCATATATAGATATAGGGGCACACAGGCAGGTATATAGGGGCACACAGGCAGTATATATAGATATAGGGGGCACACAGGCAGGCATATATAGATATAGGGGGCACACAGGCAGTATATATAGATATAGGGGGCACACAGGCAGTTAAAAATAACAACATTTATACTCACCTTACCTGCTTCCTGGCCGCGTGCTCCTCTTCAGGCCACGCCTCCAGTGCCGGGACGCTCCTCCGACAGCTCCTCGGGCGCACAACCTATGACGGGATGTGTGTCTGAGGAGAGGCAGCGTCGCGATGACTTCACTTCATCGTGACGCTGCCCAACTCAGCAGCATGGGGCCGCGGCGGGTCCTCAGCGCTATGAGGACCCGGCGGCCCCGCTGTGTCGGACCCGGAGCCAGTCCGACACTGTCTGCGAGCAGGGAGTGCTCGCTCTCTGCTCCGCAGAAGCTCTCAGCTGTATGTGCGTCCAGCGGACGCACATACAGAGGCCGCCGACGCTTCAGGCCCACGGCAGCGGCCTGGAGCCCGGCAAGGTTCGGGGCCCCTGTCTGCGTCCCTTAGAGACAGGCAGAGGTAGGCGCCCTAGGCCAACGCCTACCTTTGCCTACCCGTCGTCCCGGCCCTGCCTCGCTGTATAGTGGCGCTGAGCCCAGACCACATAGTAGATCTCTGGCTGAGGGAACCGGATGGGACAGAGGCGGGTTGAGGACAGGTGAGGGCCGCTGACCCGCTCCCGGGCCATGCCAACTAAGGATTGTGTCTGACGTTCCCACCGACTCTTGGCTGGGGTTGTCAGATGTCATCTGGGAGGAAATGGATGACCTAGTCAACCAATCAAGAACCCTTGGGTTGCTGGTCAACACACGGCCGCTAGATGACACCGGCAGTTCTGGCCTCACCGAGTCACCCCTGCTGCGACGTCCCCTTACTGTGCTGCGACCTGTGCCTGCTCCAGGAATGTTTGTGCCACTGCCACTCGCATGTGAAGAGATTGCCACCTCTCTGTCTGACATACTGTTTGTTCAAAAATTTACAGACTCTTGTTTAATAAAGATATCGGTATATGATAAATACACACCCTGTATTTGACGCCAAATGAACCCACTAACAGGCTTGGGTAACCCTTGGATATAAATTGTGCTACAGAAATCACCAGGAAAAAATTAACTGGTATGAGGCATGTATAAATGCCGTGTATGTTACTGAATATGAAAGCACAAACAGGCTTAAATAACCCTTGGATATAAATTGCGCTACAGAAATCACCAGGAAAAAATTAACTCGTATGTGGTGTGTAAAAAAGACGTTTTTTTTTTACTGTATACAAAAGCACAAACAGGCTTAAATAACCCTTGGATATTCAATGCGCTTCAGAACTGACCAGATGGCATTAAAATGTATACGGGGCAGAATTAGACCCACCCTGGACTTGAATTACAATACCCCACAAACTGAATCAAAATGATAACAGAAGAGGAGCAGTCTCTGGTAAGTCTCTGGTAATCGCTGTTAAAAACAAATTTCTTTTGTGTGCGATTTCTGCAGCAGCGGCACAACGAGGGCAGTGTGAGCAGCCAGCATCGCGTCCGGACTTATATAGTGCTGTGACGTCACAGAATCCCAGGGTCTCTGATTGGCTTCATCTCTGTACATGTCATTGAGAGTGTTCCTTTCTTCCTCCCAGAGTTCTCTGCCCCGTGTAACCCATGTGTTTGAGAAACCCTAATATAAATTGAGTACAGTAGGTAGTTCCTGCATCCCAAGTTGAAAACAATGGATTAATGTACTAAAATAAGGGTCTTCTATAATATATAGCGTATGTTGGACAAATATATGTCGGGAATACTCCAGAAGTATTCCTTCTCTGAAAGTTATACAGTAGGATATGTTCACTAGGTACCTCTGAAAATCACCTGACACATAAAATGTGAGTCAGAGTAGCTATAAGCAGTTACACTGAGACCTGAGGAGGAGATAAGAGATCCCTTCTTTCATCATGAAACTCCAGAGATAAGTGGACAAGAATGTCAATGAATCTTCATGAGATATCAGATGCCTATGAGGGATTCCATTCTTTGGGAACAATCGGCTATAGGCTTATACGGTGTCGAATTTATGGATTCTTATTAATGAACCGAGTTGATGGAATAGCATAGTTAGAGATGGGTGAATTTCCCGAAATTCGTTTCGTTCACTTCGCCGAATTTCTCGGCAAAAAATAACTTCGTTCTGAATTACTTCGGCACAAATCACGTTAAAAAACAGCAATTTCCAGGCTGCACAGAGCCTGCAGGGTGCGGTAGAACATTGAGCCATGCTTAAATATGCAGAGGGAGCTTGGTTTGGTCTTCAAACAATGTTGTGTTTTAGTATGACACGCACATGACTGCCGCCGCTCTTAGAATCGCTTCACTATAAAATTCCCTGGGCACTTAAGAGGGCAAAACTGACCAAAAACCTGAAGGGGGAATGTAGCCTGATAAAGTCATGCGAGCGACAGCTGGAAAAAAATAAGCTGAGGGCTCAGGTGGCAACATCAGTGACAGAGTGTGGAGGTGACGGCGCCAGCCACAGCAGCATGAGGTCAGAGAGTGGCACAATGACGTTCTGGAGGTGGCAAAAACAGGAATAGGCCACAGAGTGGAACAATGACACAGTGTCTAGGTCACGGCAGCAGCCACTGCATCAGCATGAGGTCAGACAGTGGCTCAATGACACAGTGTGAAGGTCACGGAAGCAGCCACAACAGCAGCATGAGGTCAGCAGTGGCACAATGACACAGGTTGGTGT
>JAODAL010073655.1:0-14662 GCA_025379985.1 Phyllomedusa bahiana
ATTGGGTATTTAAATTATCCCATGGGCACCATTAAAAAGAGGGGGCAGAAAAATTTCCCCCCATATTTTGCCCCATTGTTTGTTTTCTTTCAAACCCAATTTAACAATGCCCCTTTGGGTTTAAATTTCCCACCAATTAAAATAAATCCCCCTTTAAAATTTTTAAAAAATTTTGTGGACAAATTAAAACCCAATTTTTTTATGATTATTTCAAAAAATTTTAAAAAAAAGTCATTCAACTCCCCGGATCCCGCCATTCAATTTTCAAAAAAAAATAAAAGAAAAAAAGGGGAAAAATTTTAAAACATTTTAAAAAAAAAAAAACCCCAAAATGATATTCCTAATTTCCAAAAACTAAATTAAGTCCCCCGTTGGGTGTAATTTTCTGTAAAATCAAAAAAAAATTTTCTCCTTTCTTCCCCCAAATTTTTTCTCGATCCCCCCCTTTTCTTAATTATTGGGCTGAAACCAAAACTCTGGGAAATTTTTGCTGTGATATAATTTTCCTGGGCCCCATAAAAATGTTTTGCAAACCCGGGGCTCCCAAAAAAAATTTAAACCTTTTTTCTGATTGTACTTTTATGTTTTTTTAAAGCGTTGACGCACTTTAAAGGTAGTTTTCCCCAAAAAAAACCTATCCCCCAAAGGGGCCCCGTATCAAATAGACTTCATACTCGATCGGGAAAGTATATCTAATTTTTTTAAACATAAATTTTTTTACCACTAAAAGGGATGTACAAATTGGGGTTCCCTTTTATAATGTTGATTTCAGTTTCTCAGTTCAAAAACGGGGAAAAAAAAACCCTTCTTTGGATTAGCAAATGTCCTTTGGGCACTTTTTTCTTAAAATTTTTTAAAAACAGAGCGAACCAAACTTATCTTCCCAAAAACCCCCCCCCCCGTCTATATGCCCTCATCGGGGGGAACTTTTTAATTTTTGATAAAACCAAAAGAAAACGCTAAAAGAAACCCAAACCCCTTCTCAAAAATAGATGGGGAAAAATTTTTACAAAGTTTTTTTATAATTGGAAACAAAAAACCCCTCCTTTCCCCGTTTGTCTTTTTTTTGTTTTTTAATCCTCAGTAAATCATCTCGAATCATCTCCGGTACCCATTTTACAATGCGAAAATAAACTCAACACCCCCCCCTTATTAGCTTTAAAACACCAAATGTTTAGACAAATTGCATTTATCTCGAAAGTAATAAAAAAGCTAAGAAAAATACCCCAAAAATTTAAACCCGATGTTTGCGGTGGGTTTCAAAAGTCGTAATTGACAGGGGAAATTGGGTAAAGGGGCAGCCGGGTTTCCTTAAAGCCACCCAAAATCCAAAGCCCAATTTTTTAAGAAAATCTCACGCCCCTGGATTACCCAAAACTCAAATGAAATGGACTAAACTTTCTTCTCCCTCTCAAAAAAAAACCCACTCCGGTTGGACTAAATTCCTAGTTTTATAGCAAATTCTTACATTAAAACAAAAAAAGAGAAAAAGGTCTTATAACATGGCTGACCATGCCCCATTTGCCCCCCAAATCATGGGGGAAAAATCAAAAAACACCCCCCCGGAAAATCCATGGCGAAATTTTTTTACACATTATTTAAAATCACCAGACTTTTATTAAGGAAATACTTTATGCCCCCCAAAGAATTTTTGAATTGAATTCCCCCTTTGCCCCCCTTTCCCCCGAAACCCTAAGGGGTGCGCACAAAGCAGTCTTAAGAGGAATTGAAAAAAATTTCTTCCAAAAAAAAAAGAAGGGAACCCAAAAAAATTTATGACAACTTACACAAACTCCTAACCTAGATAGAGAGTTTTAAGAAAAATCCAAACCCTTACCATAAGAATAAGCCCATTTTAATGTAGAAATCAACAAAAAACCCTCAAAATTTTACTACTATGAGTACCAAATTAACCAAACTCAGTGGGAAATTTTACCTGCCTGGTGACAAACCCTCAAAAAAACCTTGCAAAACGAAATTAAAAAAATTCAAGTTTTTTACAAGGGTCTCAATTTAAATTTTTTTTCCCACCCGGAAAAAAAAAAAATTTTCGATCCAAAAGATAGCAAAATTTTTTCGCTGACTATTATGCTAGCTTGTATAAAACCTAAAGCATTTTACAAACCAAACCCAAAACACCCCACCTTTTTTATTCTTTTTTTTGGGGAAGGTTTAAATTTTTCCTTTTTTAACTGACGGCCCAGCTATTAAGCTTTAAAAAAACCCTTTTTTCTTTAGGGAAATATAAAAGGTAAAAACAATTCTAAACAAAAAAAATCCCCGGCCCCCCACCGGGTTTTACCAACCCAATACTATAAAGATTTTCAAATCCACTCTCCCCCGTTCCTGTGCCTCTATTCCCAAACCATCAAAGATAGAGGTTCGGCCCCACCCCGAAAAGTTGTCAGCAATTTAAAATCCCCCCATTCCCAAAAAAACCGGGAAACCAGCGGGGCACTTTTTTAGCAGTTTTTAGGCCAATATCCTTTTCCCGAACAACGGACAAAAACTCCCACCTCCCAAAATTTTTGCAAAAAGTTAAAAAAATATAAATTCTTTACCCCTGGGGTTATACCAAAGATCAGTTGGTTTTGTCAGTAAAGCCAAAAATCGAAAATTGGGAAATTTGGAGGGGGCTTTGGAAAAAAACAAATTTTGTCAACCCCGAAAAAAACCCCAAAAACTCCTGCTTTCCCTCAACGAAAGGGGAAAACTTTTGATAGGGTCAATTGGACCTAACCGGAGCTGTCTTTCAAGTGTGGCTTTGAAGGTTCGATTCGGGGAGGCGTCATGGCTTTGTAAATCCAACCCCCTGCAAAAGTTTTTAAAACTGGGGTTTTTGTCGCATGAAATTTTTTAAAATTTTTAACGGGAAAGGTGGGAAGGGGGCCCACATCCCCCCTTAAAATTTTATTTTGTGTGTGGAACCCCTAGGGGGAGTTTTTTTTTTTAAAAAAAAAAATCGAATTCGATTCATGGAATAAAGGGGGTGGTACAGAAACAAAAAATTTTGGGCTGTTTCCCCCGACGATACCTAATCATCTTTCTCCCAAACCCCGGAAAATTTCCATACCGGCCCTTTCTTACTTTTCCCCGAATATTCTTTTCCTTTTTTTATTAAAAGCAAAATCAACCAAATCAGTGGGGCCTTTCCCCCTTCAAAGTTCCAAAAAAAAAATCCAAAAAAACCTGTCCCAAAATTTAAATTTTTTTTGGTCCCCCAAAATTTATCAATTATTTGGGTTTAAAAATATTCCCTTTTTTTGACCAATCCTTTAAAAGCTAACTTTAATGATCTTACATTGAAGTTCTCTTCCGAAATTGGGGGGAATGCAAGTCTCCCCTTTTCTTTGGGGGCCCAGAATAAATCTCACCAAAAAGATTTTTTTTACCCAAAAACCTTATTTTCCAGGGGCTTTTTCCCTTTTTGTTTCCCTTTCCCCCTAGTCAAAAAATTTCCCAACCCGACTACAAAAATTTTTGGGAAAAAAAAGAGACCCAGTGCAATAAAAAATTTTTATCCCCTACTAGAAATGGAGGAATGTCAGTACCGGCAACGCTTGCTTACAACCGCCTCGGTACTAGCCCCCAAAAAGGTTTCGGCTTCCCCAGATTCTCTCGGCGGTCGAAATTTGGGAGAATTCCGGGGTCCTCCCCTTCTGGGGTAAGGAATGCTAACGGCGCCATTTTAGGAATTAAGTTTCCCCACCCGAGTTAATGTCCCTTGCTCATACTCTTTAAGGGGTGGCATAAAAACGTATTACCCAAAAAATTGGGTACATACACAAAAGAACCTGTCCCATTTCGCTTCTGCAGTCAATATATCCCTTTTCCCCAATTCGGGTTTTTTGGCCAAGGGTGTTTTAAGACGATAATGACCTTTTTATGGGGTACTCTGCTTTCTTTTCTGAACTTTAAATCGAAACCCATGACTTCCAACTCCTTTTTTTTTTCAATACCCCACAAATCAAAACGCCTCCATCAGAAACCGTTCCGTAGGAATTTCCTGCCAAAAAAAACCTTTGGAACTTGTTTACTGGTTTGCCCTTAATTTTTCCCCCAGTCAAATAGGTGGGGCGTGTCTCAGCTGGGGCCACTTTTTTCCTGTTGCCAGCAATATAAACTCCTCAAGCCTACCCATTGCTTGAGTATTTTTAAGCTCCGCTGGCAGTCCCCCAGCCGGGGCTTTTCTTTTCCCTTTTTAGTTCCTCACCTTTGCGGTTTTCCCTCAAACTCTGAACCCCAATCGCTCAACTGGCTTTTCCGACCTTGCCTGGGTCCAGTCTACTCCGCTGCCCCCCCTGTTCCATTTTACATCTGTCTTCCCCTGTCCCAAGCCCCAAGCCTTGGGTTCCCGCGATCCACTAGTTCGTGACAGGTACTCAAGCCCAAAAAAAGGAGTCCGCTGGGGGGGTAGTCCGGGAAACCCCTTTAAACAGCTTCAAACGCATGCAACATGCGCACCCCAAAACAAACATTGAAAATAAATTTATGCTTACGAAGGCCAACGGGCAAAAACCAAGTGTATGGACAACGCCAGGAACTACGCGAAACGGGGCACCATTTTCCGACCAGTCCCACCTGGAACAGCCCCTGACCACCCCTTTCGTGCCTGTCATGAGCCCAAATGCCACCCTTCAATTTGGGGGAGATCTGTGACATCAAAATTCCCGAATGTTTCCTCAAACAATGTAGGCTATACATCGCAATATCCTACAGACAGATCGAAGGTCCCTGTGTATTAAATGCTGCTATGAGACGCACAAAGCAATGCCTGGGCTAGTACCTTTAATTGAGACTCAAGACGCCCGTCTGAATCACCTGGAGGAGTTCATCGACCCATGAGTCAATTTTTGACGATCCCAAACGCGGGCAACTCGCTAGAAGCTGCAATACTATAATCCTTCGCCAGGCAAAACGCCCCTTTTGCCGAATAAGGCCATGCTTGAGATCAAGAGTTGGGCAGTCGACACCAACTGTGAATGGACGCAGCCCAAAATTGACTTTTTCAGGAAAGGAACTACCCAGTACATAAAGGATGAACTTGCCTCGTGGCAGAGGCCCCTTAGGTTTGGTATGCCTTCATTAAACACTGCATCCGAATCGATTTACCCTACTGTCTGAACTACGACAGGAGAGGTTGGCTGCTCTAAATTTTGATACTAAGCAAGTCCTTCCTGCCAGTCCCTGCCCCATCTTTTCCTAAGAGAACCCGCAAGGAAGTATCCGCAGAGTGAGCCTAGAATTGAGCCGATCAAGTGGATTCCAAGAAAACGTGAGAGCTCTAAAGAATAGGTAGCACCGTCTCCGTAAAGTCTTTGCTTCTAATGTTAAAGTCAGACCAGCTATCCTTATGCACTGCCCTAGCCCGTCCACGAGATAGGTTGCAGCCAAAAAGTCGTGACCACTATAGGTCGATAAGTAAATCATATGGCTTCAGAAACAACTTATCCTGAAAAACACAAATAACCATTCTATCACAATGCGTTGGCAAGGACCTCAAATTAAGAACAGAAAACAAAGACTCTCATTACTGTCCTTCCATGCAAGTTCCATGTTAACTCTCAATGGTTATACTACCTCAGCTATGTTTAGACTCTGGTGCAAGAGGCAATTTCATGACCTGTTTTTAGCTCAGAAGCACGGGCTTAAAATTCAGAAAAGACACTCCACCCGAGGAAATGGAAACATTAGATGGATCCCACAGGAACTCCAGGGCCAGTGGACCAAGAGACAGAACCACTTGAGAACATTATGACACCCATCATCGGAAGTCCCTGTCTTTTACCTATTGATCTCTTCCCACACTTAAGACAAGAGCACCGGTCTTACCCAGATTCGGGGATTTCCCTGTCATCCTAGCTACCCTGGGCCCCCCCCCCCCTACAAGCACATAAACCCAGCTATCAACTGGGAAACAGGGAGATAAAGCTTCCAGCGAGGATGCCCTTCCCTCAGCTACTTTGAACAAAGCCCCGAGACCAGCACAAGAAATAAAATAGTAACTACCCTCGGAATACGGAATTTGCGGACGATCTGCATCAAACAGAATGCAGACTCCCAAGCACCCCCCTCATATAACAGACCATTAAGAATGCCCCATAGACTTGCTTCCAGGTGCACCTATACCTTTTGGAACATCTACCCTTGGCAGGTCCATGAATTAAAACCCTCAAGGACTACATAGAAGAAAAACTGGCCCAAGGTGTTCATCCGCTCCAGCTTCCTCACAGCGGGTGGGCTGCCATATTCATTTGTTAAGAAGAAGGACTGTTCCTTAAGATCCTTGCAATTGACTACAGAAGACTTAACAAAATTAAACTCAAAAACCGTAATCCTCTACCACTTGATCCCCTGAGCTACAGATAGATGTGCAACATTGCCGAAGAACTTTTACAAATTTAGATCGATGAGGCGCCTATAACTTGGTTCCGAATCATATCTGGAGATGAAAGGAAAAACTGCCTTTAGGTCACTTATGGACAACTTTTGAATATTGGTTTATCCTTTTGGCCTTTGTAATGCTCCAGCCACCCTTCAACATCTCGACAATGACACTTCAGATACCCTCCTGGATCAATTCATAGTCATTTACTGGAATGAATATCCTGATTTTCCTACCAACTCAAAGGAATAACACCAGATGACATGTAATCTTGTTCAGGAGAGGCAAAGATAGAACCAACTTTACAACAGATTGAAAAGTGAGAATTACATCAGACCTGAGATCCAATCCTTGGTACAAAATTACACTCATGGTCTACAAATGGACTCTAGCAAGATTAAAGCAAGTAATAACTGGCCAAACCCCCAGAAACATAAATGATGTTCCAACGTTTCATAGGTTATCGCCAAACTTCTATAAGACTCTCAAAGAATTTTCTCAGAAATAAACTCTCCAATCACACAGTTTACTAAGTAAGGAAATGCTTTTGTTTTTGTCTCCTCAAGCACAAGATCCTTTTCTCTCGCTAAAGGCCAAGTCACTACAGCCCCGTGTTTAGTTATCACCCGTGACCCAGAACTCTCCTCATTGTGGAAGTTAATGCTTCAGATACGTCTTTAGGGCTATTCATTCTCAAAGAACCGGAGACAAGATTATTACATCCTTGTGCATTTTATCTCCCGACGTTAATTCACCCTCTGAGAGGAATTAAGATTTAGGGGAATAAAGAACTATTAGCTATCGTTGCAGCTTTTAAAGAATGGAGACATCATCTTCAGTGAACGCTCACACGCAAATTAATTTACTCCAATCCTGATCACCCGTAAATTCTGGAATTCGTTAGATCAGCCAGTGTCTATCACCTCCGCCCAAGCCGCTGGAGTTTTTTCTCAAATCATCAAACTTTGAAATTCTCTTACATGCCCGATCCCGTAATGCAATGCGGAGCTCAATACAAATGTTCTCCCATTTGATTCCACTCCTACTATCGCGCCTAAGAACACCATCGTTTTCCTGGTCTAATGTTGATGAGTAATCCATAATAAAGACTTGCTAAAGAGATATAGAGAGGCCTATAACACTGACACTTTACTATCAACCGACCCCAGATGAGTACAGTTGGTGCTTAAAAACAAGATTTGGACCCTAAGCAGTCAGCTATACATCCCCGAACCGTAAGACTGAAGATCCTAGGCTACCCATGATTCGCATGATTGCTGGTCCACAAAGGAGTTCAGGAAGACGCAGGAATTATTTTATCCCGATTCTTTTTGGTGCCCAATTCTCAAAGTATGAAAAGAATTAATAACATCATGTGACATCTGTGCGAGATGCAAACTCCAACGTTCTTCACACGGGTTACACCATTGCCGTTCCCCACCTCTCACCCTTGGGTTCTATAACCATGGACTATTTTTTTTTTTTTTTTATGATTATTTTTATCGTAGATCTACTACCTCTCAGGGAAGAATACCATCACGTGGTAGTTACCGACTCACCAAGGCTGCACCTTTCCATCCCATGTAGCCGTCTACCCTCTGCCCAAGGACACTGCTGACCTCATAGATCAAAATGTGTTATCTCCTTCATGTGTTCGGATAGTAATCTCGATCGTTGGGTGCAGTTTACATCCAAATTTTGGCGGAGTTATTTTTTTTTCACACTTAACATTGATATTAATCTAACAACGCGCCTCACACGCCACAATCTAACGGACAGACTTAACGCACAAATCAGTACCCAGGGAACATTGACCTGCGATGCTAAATTAGACACTACAAGATGACTGGGTTGATCTGCCTTCCTGTGGCCGAAAATTAGTACAATAATCCCAAAAAGAATGCTTCCACCAAACAGAGACTCCATTCATTGCAAAATTGGAGTACCAACCAATTATATCTTCCCAAGATTCCCTGTTTTTCCACATATTCCAGCTTAGCGAAAGGATCTCTGCTTAACAGCAAAATTGACAGCTACTAAAGGAAACACTAGAGAAGCACCAAGAAAAATTACAAGAAGATGCAAGATATTACATCCGTAGGCCAGCACCAACTTTTAGAATGGTGGAAATAAAGGTATGGCTTTCCACCAGAAATTTTGAAAACTATAGGAGTCCTTCACCAAAACGGGACACGAAGTTTGACGTCTGGCCATATAAATCATGCAAAATATAACAGCTCCAGAACTGTTCCGGCACAAACTCCCACCAATTTATGAAAATCCACCCAGTTTTTCATGTGTCTCTGCTAAAGCTGCCACTGCCCAACCCCTTTCCCGGGACGTGTTTCTCCTCCTCCTGATCAGTAGAGATTGATGGGCAAGAACAGTTTGTTGATGGAGCAAAATTCCTGGACACGAGATTTTAAGAAACCAGTCAACAATACCTCATTAAGTTGGCAGGTTATGGGCCCGAAGAAATTCATGGAAGCAGTGAGTAACATCAGATGATCATCGACAGATAAGACTTATTTCATCAAAGACATCCGAAAGTCCGAATCAGTGTATCGACCAGAGGCCAGCTTTGATGTGGGAGTAATGGTCAGGAATTTCCTGCCATACCTTGGAACTTTTTTTTACTGTGTTGCCTTAGTTTGCCCTCAGTCAAGATGGTGATCGTGTCTCAGCTGGGTGCCATCTAGTTTCCTTTGCCAGCATAATATAAACTCCACAAGCCTGATCTCCATTCATGAGTATTGTGTTAAGTTTTAAGCTCCTGCTGTTCTGTTCCTCTACTTGAAACTTGCTTCCCTGATATTTCTCAACCGTTTGCGGGTTTACCCTTCAAACTCTGATACCGTACATATCGCTCAACTGTGCTTCTCCTGACCTTGCCTGATCCAGTCAACACTCTGCTGCCCGTCCAGTCCAGTCTAACATCTGTCATTCGCTGTGCCCAAGCCAGTCCAAGCCAAAGGATTCCAGCTTATCCACTAGATCGTGACAGTTCCTATCATACACCCCTTTACAAAAGCTACTACTATAGACAAAAACGGTGATGATAAGGGCTACCACTATCTATACCCTTATAGTACTAAGGAGAAAGATACCAAACCGTTCAACCATTCTGAATGGGAAGAATAATTTAATTGCTCCTTCTCATTGGGATATATTACTGACACTTGCCAATTCAGTTATGAAATATTCAGATGTATTAATCATCTTGAGCTTTATCAAAAAAGATTTTCCTAAGGTGGAACCTAAACCCCACGGACTAGCTCATAGATCACCCATCCACTCCAGGCTGTGTAAGGAATAGGAGGTTGTGACAAACCGTTAAAACTTTCTCACATGTGGTGGTTTTGCCCCAATACCAGGAATTATGGTCTATAAATAACGATCTCATAGCGAAATCTTCCTCTGTCCTTAATTTTCCTTATCCCCCCTACTCTAGCCATACTATATATGCTTCTAGAGTGATTTTCCCATCCCCTTTTAGACACATTATTACAACATAATCTAATTAGCTACAAACTTTCCATAGCCTTACATTGGAAGCTCAAAATCCCCCAAACGAAAAAAGAGATCCATAGACAGATTAACCTTCAATTCAATGCGACAACGTTACTTGTCCTACCACCGCCACTTGTGTGATGGGAAGACCAAGAACGATTTTGTACCCAAGTACAGATTCTAAATATTTCCTGTAAATGTCACTAAAAGATTTATATGTTATCTACGCATTGCAACCCAAATTCCTGAGCTGAGTCAATTTGTGGTTCATTACTCCTCATCAGCAAAGGCTCACAGCTTTGACACAGGAACCTTATCTGATTAACGGCCACTAGGAATGAGGTTAGGTAGTTTTGAAATGGTGACCTTGCATTGTTTTGTGTTTTGCTTTTGTATGTTATGCTCACTGGAGCCTTGTTAAACGTATTTGGGGGGTATAAGTCCCCCTGCCCTTTTTTCTTTCTGTACCCCATTCTTTTTATTCTTCACAACTCACAAAAATTCTAATAAAAACTGTTATGGTTGAAAAAAGTGTCCAAACTACACTTTGCTAACCTAAGAAATTGGTAATATCCCGAGTTTGAACTGTAGTAACAGAATCTACATTAAGAAAGGAGAGCAGTTGTGTACATCCCATTAGAGTAAACATTCTATGAAAATAGTAGATATACATGTCGAACGAAGCTATTTATCTATTAATACAGTGCCCTTGTTAATCTTAATGTATGTTGGGGAGAACTAACCATGGAGGTGCGTCAACGCATAAATAAACATAAAAGACAATCAGAAGAGGAATAATAGAATGCTCCGGTAGCAAAAACACTGTATAGAGGCAGCCACGTTCCTATATCACACAGCGAAAATTCAAGTGATGGAATTCATCCCGATATTAAGAAGAGTTGGGATCCGAGAAAAAATATTGAGGAGAATAAGAGAGCAAATGGAATTTTTGGAGATTACAGACAATTACAGCCAACAGGGACTTAATTTAGATTTTTTCGGATTTAGGATATAACATCATCCTGTTGTTTTAATAAACTGTTTTATAATTTTACCCGTTTTCTTTTTATATTTGTATAGTCAAAAAAAAAAAAAAAAAAAAAAAAAAAAAAAAAAAAAAAATGAGAAAGTCTGATCCAAGTGGTTTTGATGACTTTTATGAGATAACTTTTTCGAAATTATCATAATGAAAACTTAGGTTTTTAATTTCCACAAATATGTATAATTAGAGGGGGGATTTATATATATTGTGTAAGGGAATAGTACAAAGTGGCATGTATTGAATTTGGTTGTAAGTAACTAACAATTGAGTGCTTATATTGGGGATTTTTCTGAACCCCCCGTCTTCTATATGGTGCCCATAGGATAAGTTATACCCCATATTGACCTACCTTAGTGAGATACGTTTATTTATCCCTATAGCGATATTGTATTAATAGATTTGTGTTGAGAATCGTAATTGTGGATTACTGACATGCGCTGTTGATCGCGGTGAAGCTGAACCCTCTGAGGGCATTTGACATCACGTGTAGTTGGATATCCGGATTTACATTTACGGACATGCGCAGTGAACATCGGGAGACGCCGATGCACGAGTTTGAAGAAAGGAGATGTCGTTCCACTCCAGGATCATGCTGCGGATACACTGGGAGGTAGTTTAGATGACATCATGGTGAACACGACCTATGTCTATTGATATACACATGTGTGGAATAATTTGTAATGATTGATTGATCGTTCATTGGTTTACATTGATTGATAATGGGATTGTATTATGTATATATATATATGGTATTGGTGATATTCACTTTTGTACTGCTTGAGAAAGGCCACGTTATATGGGCTGAAACGTTGCACTTTATGTATGCTGCTCACTTGAATTAAAGATGCTTTTTTAATGGAAGATGCTGACGTCCATGCTTCTATGCTTATGGAATTCCAATGGGTGAGTGAAGACTGACACACCTTGGGACGGTGTGTTGCATCTGTCTATTTTTGTGCACATTGAGTGCTGAATGTGGTCGGTGCTGCTCCCAGTACAAGTTTTTTACACCTTCTCTAGAATCACAGTCACTATAACCTGATCTATTATTACATCTATAAAGGTATCCAGACCCTTCTCCAGTGTAAGATATGCATAAATGTGCATAATCTGTAAGGTGATTTATTAAGAAATATGTGTATATTAAACCTATACTGTACTATGTAATTGTAAGTAGAAAGTTATCCAAAATGGCTGCTGGGTTTGAACAGGCTTCAAGCATACATACAAATTGTTATAATCTGAGTATCTGCATTTCTAAATAGGTGTTGTCTAGTTAGATTGAGTCTAGCTCAAAGGACAATTGTTTGAACTGAAAATACTGTGTGCCTAATTACTATGTATAAGATAAATGCATTGTTTCTTTCTACATATAAAAAAGGATCTATTAGAAGCCTATACAGACTTGCAGACTAAGCGGCATTTGAACATTGACTTCTTTGTGTGTAGACAGATAGAGATCGGCCTGATCAAATTTAGTTATAGACTGTCAGCTTGTCAAACAAGTTATATCTACAAAATTGTCTATGGATACAGAAGAGTCAGTATGTCTGTCTCCGGAGTGTTTTTAGTTATACTTTTGGGGGGAGACAAACATGATTCAGCAGATCTCAAGACAGATATTAGTTTGTGTCTATGAAAACCTTTGAGTCCAAAAATGGTATATATAGCCAGACCTGGAAAGAGCTAGGGAGAGAGGACACAGGACAGGACAGAGGACAGGGAGGCCTCTGGGGAGCTGGTGAGGACTGAGGCTTCTGAGGTCCAAGCTCCTGAGAGGAAGGAAGTCCATTGGAAGGTCTTGTGTAGTAGTCCAGAAGGAACTTTGTCAGATATCGGTAGATATTTTTGCATAACTCTCCAATTTAGGTATTGTTGTTTTGTTTCTGGAGTTATTGTATTGTTTTGCTTATTATCTTCTGTTGTTGTGTTGTTTCACAGGGTGTGGTTATATAGGTGTTGATATGCTATGGTTTGATATTCTTTCCTTGTTACTGATTTTATCCTTATTGTTTTTGTGACTATTTTGTTGTATATTATTTTTATGTATTTTTACTCCATTGTACCCCATTTCATTCTGGATAAAATATAATCTTTTCTTTTTACATTTGTTTGATATTTTCTTTCTTTTTCTGACCTCCCCAAAATTAGGGGGGAATATTTTTTTTTCAATATTAATATTCTGAATATTAAAAATTGTTAAAAATAGTTAAATTTCTTAAAAACCAGAACCCTCACAAACTTGTTCATTATTACATCTAAAATGTCTCCAACCCTTCCAGAATCCCGGTCACTAAAATTTTTATTATTACATCTAAAATTCTCCAACCCCTTTTCCCAGAATCCCGGTCACTATAACTTGTTCTATTATAAAAACTAAAATGTTCCAGACCCTTCTCCGAATCCGGTCACTATAAATTGTTCTATTATAAATCTAGAAATGTATCCCAACCCTTTCCAAACCCGGGCATATAACTTTTTCTATTAACATCAGAAATGTCTCCCAACCCTTCTCCAGAATCCCGGTCACCCCTACTTTGTTATTAACACTAAAATTTTAAACCGACCCTTCTCCAGAATCCCGGTCACAAACTTGTTAATTTTTTACATCTAGAAAAAATTTTCCCCGACCCCCCAGAACCCATCACATAATTTTCATTATTTTATCTAAAATACTCCAGACCCTTCTCCAGGAAAACCCGGGCACTATAACTTGTTATAATATTTTAAACTAAAATGATCCAGGAGGCGTGGCCTGGAACTCTGGGGATGGGGTGTTCTGAGTGGCTCCCTGCCAGGGTGCCTTTGAAACACATATTTGCTGGAAGCTGCCCCTGATGGGAAGAACAAACCCAACCTCCAGAAGAACCCCGGCTAAATCTGTGCCCCCCATGCCGGGCACCGGCACCGGACTGGAAGTTTCCTTACCCGAGGGCGGGGAAGGCAGCCCCCCTGAAGCCCGCGCCCTCTTCCTCCTGCCGCGGCCTCAACAACGGAGGTGGGGTGCAACCGGGGCTGAATCCAAAGGGCCCGAACGGCGACGACCCGCTGGGTACCGCGGAAGCCCCGCCTCGGCCCCCCTGACCGGGTAAGTCCCAGTCACCAGGGCCCCCCTCCCCGTCCCCCCAAAAACCGCACACCGCCGCCATTAGCGCAAACCCCCCCGGGGAAGGGTACTGGGCCCCTGCCCCGCAGCCCTTAATCCGGCGGGACTTGGGGCCGCATTTATCTCGCTCCCCCGGCCTCGACGGACCCCACAACAACCCGGAACTCACGCCCCCCGTTCCGCCGCTCCACGAGGCCGCCGCCCCTTGCCCGCCAACCCACGCGGGTTCAGTGACCTAGGGCCAGGCTCTCCTCCTCAGGGGCCCCCGCCGAGCACGCCTACCTGGCTGCCGGCAACCCCCCTACTTCTCCTACAGCCCAGGGGGCTGCTCACAAAATGACTAGGCCTGCAGCCCCCGGCCACAAGAGATTGGACAGCGCAGGCCCGGGGATCCTGATGCCCCCTGGGCATAACACGGCCCCTGGAATTTTCAGTCATCCCTTTCACTGAAACACCCCGGGCCCCCTTAAAATGCAAAGACCCCCCATCTCCCATACAGGTCCCGGAACCCCCCCAAGGGGCCTCGCCCCATGGGTACACACCTCGCCTTTGTCCCCCCAAACTTTGGTCTTCTGGGTACCCCAGGATGCATGCCCCCCCAAAACTGCACCCTGGGGGG
>JAODAL010073656.1:0-14662 GCA_025379985.1 Phyllomedusa bahiana
GTATTTATTTAGTTTATAGCTTATAGTCATTACAAAATAACCATTTTAACTTTAAAGGGTTTTAGATGACGAGCAAAATTTTCCATTGTAAATCAGAATTCCTAGATTTTATAGTGTCCTTATTATACAGTCTGCCTATTAAAATGGAATAATAATTTAAGAGAAAAAGAGGCAAAATTGGGCTAGTGTTTATTCTTAGGACAGCTACAGGGAGTTAGGATTTCACTGCATACAACGCCACTAAATTTCATTGCTATAGTAACAATGAGGGACCGAGAATGGCTCTGAGAAAGTCATTGGCATTATAATGGAGTAAGGGCTCGGAAATAGTTTTTAGATTACAAGGAAAGAATTAGTAGTGATTTTCTACACAAGTCACGAGCCATTTTGGAGGGAACTGTTTCATGTTTTGGGCATACAGTTGAGACAAAGAAAAGAAAACAATGCTGTACAGTTGCATTTGTCATCTTTTGGCTTTCTACGAAAAAAATAATAAAATGGAAGCCATTATGCCAATAAGCCTAAGGGTATGTTCACACCGGGTAATTTCGGCGTGCATTTCGCAGCGTATTTGCAATCTAACACAGGCAAGATGCAGGCCGAAATTACGGTAATCCTTAGTTCTCAAGAGACATATGCTCACATATGTTCACACGATATACTGCGGTGCGTACATCGTGACTTTCGGGAGCTTGCGCTAATACGCGCATACTACTGCGGAGAAGGGGTGCCCATTGACATTCAGTACTTGCGGCACGTACTTGCCGCAAATAATTGACATGTCACTTATCTCCCCACACATACAATATGACCGTATTGTTCGAGCGGGGAGAGGAGACATATGGATTACTGGAATTTTGACGCACTTGTATTAGAGCGCAAATATGTGGCAAAATGCGCGCCGAAATTACCCCGTGTGAACATAACCTAAGCCTGAATAAATGTATCAGCAGCATGTTGATCACCATTTATATTTACGTTACCTTAATGGGAGCAGCGGAGCGAGCCGCAGATAAAGAAGAGCGCTTTATTTAATTAGGAAGAAGCAGGGTGGTGTGTACTTGGTATGGGATAAGGGTTGGGATTGGTCGTGTGAAGGGGCATGGCAAGTGGAGAGGTGGGAAGTGTCTTTATAGTGTGGTTGGGGTGGTGGTGGCCATCTTAGGAGAAGTTGGGTCAAGAGAGCACACCCACCCTCTTTTTAGTTTAAGAGTATTGGTCAAGCATTTTTGTTGTCATGGCAGCAGCAGAGGAAAAAAAGAGGTCCCTGGAGGTGGTAAAAGTCTTGGAAGTGCTGCAGGGATAGGGGAGTGCACAATATTTTAGGTCAGGTTGTGACAAAAGGGGGTTCCTGGCTTAATAGACTCAGAAACAGTTGACAAAGTGAATTGCGTGCCCTTGGGGCCAGTGAGTGCAGCAAAGGGTAAGTCGTAGCACGAGGTGTCACGATCAGTTCTAGCGGTTTTGATAAATAGGAAAGGAAACCGCCTTCCAGGACCTTCTTCATGGACAATGGATTTGGCTATAATGTTTATGGGTTTATATGCCTGTTTAAGATGTTTAACCCCTTCCCGACATAGGACCTATGCATACGCCCTAGCGGGAAGTGACTTCCCGCAAATGGACGTATGCATACGTCCTGGCGATCGGGGGGCTTGCGACGAGCCGCGCGCGATCGCAACATGGGACCCAGCGGTAAATTACCGCTGGCCCGCATGCCGTATCACCCACGGCCCGGAGCTCACTCCGGCCGGGTGATTACCGCTTCATTACCGCAGCCTGTCATGGCTGCGATAATAAAGCCGCAGGCAGGAGGAGTGACTCCTCCTCCCTGCTCCCGTCGGTTTGCTGCACTGTAGTGCAGCACGATCTCCTGTCGGGATGGTCGCGGGAAGTGAACGGCACTTCCCAGGGTCACCTGTGATGTCACCATGCCCGCAATGCATTGTGGGCATGGTGACAGGTAGTTGTCATCACGACCAGTACACAGTACTATTACTGTGCACGGGCCTGCCTTTTTAACAGCAAACTGATGATTGCTTTTTTAAGAAAAAGTAAAAAAAAGTGAAAAAATTAAAAATACATGTCAAACGTGAAAAAAAAGTAAAACACAAACACAAAAAAATAAAATAAAAACACGTACACCATCCTTTTCCCCTTTACAAACGCCAATCGCCCCCAAAAAGATCAAAAATAAATAAAGTACCCATATTTGGTATTGCTGCGTGCGTAATGACCCACCCTATAAATCTGTCACGTTAATTAACCCGTACGGTGAACGCCGTAAAAAACAAAAACAAAAAACAGTCACAGAATTGCGATTTTTGTACATCCTGCAGCACATAAAATGGAATAAAAAGCGATCAAAAATTCATATAATCGCCAAATTTTTACCAATTAAAACTTCATTTCATCCCGCAAAAAAAAAAGTCCTTACACGTCTCTGCATACGGAAAAATAAAAAAGTTATGGCTCACAGAAGACAGCGATGCATAAATATTATTTAACACAATAAAAACACTTTTTTTTTTTTAAAGTGCTTCAAAATGAAAAAAAACTATATAAATAGGGTATTGCCGTAATCGTATCGACCCAGAGAGTAAAGCTAATTGGTCATGGATACGCACGGTGAGCGCTGTTAAAAATAAAAATAAAAAACACTACTAGGATTGCAGTATTTTCTTCACCCTGCCTTCCACAAAAACGGATTTAAAACTGATCAAAAAGTCTTGTGCCCCCAAAAATGATAACAATAAAAACGTCAACTCTTCCCGCAAAAAACAAAGCCCCCCCACACAGCTCCGTACACAGAAAAATAAAAAAGTTTAGGCTCTCAGGGCTATGGCGATGCAAAAAACGTTTTTCCTTTTTGAATAAAAGTGTTTTTATTGTGTAAAAGCAGTAAACTTAAAAAAAATATACAAATTGGGTATCGCTGTAATCGTATCGACCTGCTGAGTTTAAAACTATATGTCCTTTATACTGCACGGGGACCGCTGTTAAAAATAAAAATAAAAAACACTACCAGAATGCTGTATTTTGTTCAAAATGGGCCCCACAAAAACCTTAATAAAAAGTGATCAAAGTGGGTATGCCCCCCCATAATGGTACTAATAAAAACGTCAACTCATCCACAAAAAACAAGCCCATAATCAGCTCCGTAATACAGAAAATGAAAACGTTATGGCTATCAGAACAGGAAAAACATAAAAACGCAATTTTTTATGGCCTATTTCTATTGTGTAAAAGTAATAAAAAATAAAAAAAACTATATAAAATACTTTATCATTGCAATTGTACCGACCCCCATAGTAAAGATATCCTGTCATTATACTGCAACGGCGAACGCTGTAAAAAATTTAAGCCAAAAAAACAAAGGCGAATTGCGGTTTCCCCTCATTTCATGGCCCAATGCAAAAAAAAAAAAAACCTTTGGAACACCTGTGCACCCAAAATGTTTCAATACAACCCCTAGATGAATCTATGAGGCGTGCTGAATCCAAATGGGGTAATTTCTGGAAGGTTTCACCTGTTCTGGTACTTTGGGGGTTTGTAAATGCGACATGGCCCCACCAAAATCTGGTTCCAAAAGCCAAAAAGTGCTCCCTCCCTTGTACCCCTGCCTTTTCGCCCAAACAGCAGTTTACACCCACATGTAGGGTATTTCCGAACTTGGAAGAAATTGCGTAACAAAGTTTTGGGTGGTTTTTTTTACCAGGATTCCTTGTAAAAATGAAACATTTTCAGCTAAAATTGCAGATTATTGGAAAAAAAATTTTTTTTCATTTTCACAGCCTAACGCTAAAAAATTTTGGGACACATCTGTGGAGTCGATATGCTCACTACAACCCTGGATATATTTCCTTAAGGGTGTAGTTTTCCAAAATGGGGTATTTTTAGGGGATTTATTTAAATTTTAGCACCTTAGGGTGTCCCATACCTGAAATGGCACCTAAGTAAAATCATAATGAAAAAGAGACCACCAGAAATCCACTAGGTGCTCCTCCTATTCTGGGCTTGTTGGGTTTAGCCAAATAATGCACTAGGGCCTCATATGGGTTATCTCTGAAAACGGCAGAATCTGGGGAATCAATATTAAGTTGCATATCCCTGATCACATTTTACCGTATTCTTTGGATAATGTATAAAAATTGAAAATCTGCAAAAAAAGTGAAAATTGAAATTTCACTTCCACTTTGCTTTAATTCCTGTGAAACACCTAATGGCTTTAAAAAACTTCCTAAATGCTGTTTTGAATACTTTAAGGGGTGAGTTTTAGATGAGGTCATTTATGCGGGGACCTAACATACAGGCCAATCGAAGTCAGTTAGAACGGACTGGTCCCTAGAAAATGTTTTATTGCAAATTTTGTTGAAAATTTGAAAATTACTACTAAATTTCTAAGCCCCCTAATGTCGTTTAAAAAAAAAAAAAATTTAAAAAAATGATGCCAACCTAAAGAAATCATATGATAGATGCTAGTTATAAACTATTGTGAGTGGAATAACTATCTGTCTTTCATGCAGAAATTTTGAAGTTTAAAATTGGGAAATTTTTCAAATTTTTCACGATTCTTTTATATTTTTCACAAATAAACAAGCATTTTTTTGACCAAAATTCTTACTATCTTAAAGCACAATGTGTCACGAGAAAAACATTCTCTGAATCAATGATAGTTAAAGTGTCAAAATTATTCTCACATAAAGTGACACATGACAGATTTAAAAAAATGGGGCTCTGTCAGAGAGGCCAAAACTGGCTCCGGCGGTAAGGGGTTAGTAAATGTGGCTGCTATGGCCTTTTACACCATGTCGGTTGGCTATGTATCTACTGGGGTGTGGGGGTATTAGATTTATGTCCAGCCGACCAAAGGTCTTCTTCTCCCTAAGCCAAAGGGTGTTCACACCATAGACTTTGATGGCATATGGTAAGGATATGCCTTTAAAGTCTGCAGTTCCTACTGGAATTCCTATAAGAGAGATTCATTTCTGGGTTCCACAAACATGCAGTCATAGTGCAGGTCACATGAACCAGTGGCAGCAGTGAGAAATCCTGTATTCAGCTGCAGATAAGCTAAATTACTGGTATGACTGTGTAACTAGAAGCAATTTCTAATAAACTAAAGGGAAAAAAACCGGGCTGGTCACAACAAATGCATGGAGCCAAAGCATGTTGATCACCTCAACGTCGGCTCACCAGCTGTTGGGAAAACTACATCTCCCATTATGCCCACTGATATAGATTATATAAATGCATGACGGGAGTTGTAGTTTCCCAATAGCTGGAGAGCCGACGTTGCAGACCCCTCACTGTTAATTTGAACATTCTCTTACTCATCTAAATGTCATGCGTTTGCATCCAGTGCTCTTCTTTTCCATCCTCGTAGAATTTCAACTTTAAGCTGAAGTGTCTTATTTAATTTGGGATTCTAAAAATGACATCATCAGATCTAGAGGACAGCGTTTCATGTGTATTACTGCTAATAGCAATCCAAGGAAATACATTTTACTTATTTAATTTACCTTTTTTCGCTGTGCCGAATGAGACAAAATAGGGAAAATCTGGCCTCAGAGAACAAGGGAGGGGGGTTGTTGCTCACGTCTTCCTGTTCATTTCTGTAGGAGTTTTAAATATAGCCGAGTGAGTGTGCTGAGCGGAAATCCCAGAGACGTGAATGGGGTGATCTGCGCAAATGCGGCCATCGATCAATTCTCAGAGGCTGACTCCTAGCAAGCAAAGATCCAGCCTCAGAGAGGATTTAAGAAAACTCTTTGAAGTTCATGGGGCTAAGAAGGTATTTTTTGTACACAAAGTTAGTGCTGTATTTATATAAAAAAATGCTTCAAAATGAATAATGTAAATTGGGATTAAAAGGCTAGTTTGTATACATAAATTACAGTTCATAACCCTAAAAAACTGAAATGCAGTACCGTATAAGCCGACCCGAATATAAGCCGAGGCACCTGCTTTTGCCACAAAAAACTGGGAAAACTTATTGACTCGAGTATAAGCCTAGGGTGGAAAATGCAGTGACTACTGGTGAATTTCAAAAAATAAAAATGGATACCAATAAAATTACATAGACAGGTATAGGCAGTTTAATATCCCCCATAGGTATGTAGAGGCAGGTATATGTTCCCCATAGCAAGTATAGGCAGTTTAATGTCGCCCACAGGCAGGTTAATGGCAGTTTAATGTCCCCCATAAGCAGGTATATGTCACCCATAGGCAGGTTATAGGCATGTATAGGCAGATATATGTCACAATTGGCAGATTATAGGCAGGTATATGTCACCATAGGCAGGTTATAGGCAGGTATATGGCCCCATAGTCAGGTATATGTCCCAACAGGCAGGTAATAGGCCGTTATATGGCCCCATAGGCAGGTAATAGACAGTTATATGGCCCGATAGGAGGTAGTAGGCAGGTATATGGCCCCATAGGCAGGTAATAGGCAGGAATATGGCATCATAGGCAGGTTATAGGCAGGTATATGGCCCCATAGGCAGATATATGTCCCAACAGGCAGGTAATAGGCAGGTTTATGGCCCCATAGGCAGTTATATGTCCCCCATAGGCAGGTATATGTCCCTATAGGCAGGTATATGGCCCCATAGGCAGGTATATGGCCCCATAGGCAGGCTATAGGCAGGTATATGGCCCCATAGGCCGGTATATGGCAGCCTATAGGCATGTATATGGCCCCTTAGGCAGGTATATGGCAGGCTATAGGCAGGTATACGTCCCCATAGGCAGTTTAAAGAAAAATAAAAATACAAACACTTACCTCGCTCCGCCGCTGCTCCGCCTCCCAGGCGCTCTGCTCTGTCTTTGGCACAGGCAGGGTGATGACACACTCTGCCTGTGCTGGAAACTCCGGACAGCCGCGAGTCTGCGGCTGTCCGGAGTCCACTACGGAACAGGGAACGCTCGCTCTCTGCTCCGCAGTGGTATCTTCACCTGTATGCGCTCCTGGAGGAGTCGGGTATAGCTGAAGCGTCCCTGCCGGCGACCGGGCCATCGCAGCGCCCGAGCGCCGACAGTGACTCGAGTATAAGCCAAGGTCGGATTTTTCAGCACATTTTTTGTGTTGAAAAACTCGGTTTATACTCGAGTATATATGGTACTTTAAAACAACTGATAAATATACATGTATGCCAGATATAATTTTTTTTTTTGTAATATATGTTGGTTTAACGTTAATAACGTATTTAATATGAGTATGTTACGGATTGTAGGATGTTTACATCTTTTAAGAGGTACAATAGCTGAATTAGGGGCATTCGGAAGTTAAATAGTATGTTCACTGCCATATTTTGACATATTTTTCTGATTAAATTATAACTGGATCCTCGTATGTTATTGAACCTGAGGAAGTGTCTACTTCTGACATGAAATGCGTTGTTCTTTTCATGTATCAAATAAATATGTTAATTGACTTGTGATTATTGATGTGTAAATCATCCTACAACTGGCATAAAACCTGCAGTGAAAAACAATAATTTCTCTGTGGTTTAAGCTTTCCTGCACAGATCTCACAGATCATCAGATTAATGATATGATTTTCATGTCATTTCATGTATCACGACACAGATGTTCCATTGAATATAACCACTGCTCTGTGCAGTTCAATATTGTTGCACAGTATAAATGATGTTTTTATATACAGTCAAGTCACATTGTTATGACCAGATTAATATCCACAGTGATATCCACACGGACACCAGCTAGATGTAATGGAAGTGACTCTATAAGGTCTTGGTAGGCTGTCATTTAGAGCCATGTTGACTGACTAAAATCTCGCAAGAGAACAAAGAGTGACATTTGATCACTATATTTACTATTTTGCCGTAGGCAAACTTAAACTCTATCAGTTCTCTATCTGTAAAACACTAAAACGTAACTTTTATTATGTATAACTCTTAAAGGGGTTGTCTCGCTACAATGATTGGGTTTTAATTTAAAGATCTTTAAAAAACAAGCAGCTTTGCAATATATGTTCATTACAAATGTCCTACTGATTTTGAGCTAGCCCTGTTAGTATTACTACATCAGCTTCTCAGATCTCTATAGTAGCCGACCTGTTGATCCTTATCTTACTGGCTGTCAGGTCTGAATGACTCATCACCTTTGAAGACAGGTCGGAGCAGCGAGCCCCTCCCCGCACAGAATGCTTCTGGAGGGGGAGGAGGACTCTGGTGTCTGTGTCCATGCTGCTTGGATTAACCCTGTGTGTGCCTGCTTCCTCCTGCTCTCTACACAGATAGATGTGACAGCAGTGACCCTGTGTGTTACTATAATCATGATATGTCTTTGGAACTGTGACTATACTAATATTATACAGATCAGGGGCATGTGAAATACTTTAGTTCTCCTGTATTAGTGAGACATCCTGAGTATAGTAACACTGCCCTTGTTGTTGCTGGAGATGTGGAGACTTGTAAGCTAAGCAGGGGATATAGGAACACATGCATCCCCTCTGCTCTATTAGCACACAGCTTCATATTCCTCTCTACACTCCTAGATCAGCCCTCTCCTGCAACAGACCTAGGCAGGCACACACAGGGTGAACTCTGAGAGCAATCCCCCTCCCCCCCTGTATAGAAGTTACGTAGCTGCCTGTGTGCTGATGGGAGGGGGGAGAGGGAGCAGAACAGACAGACCAAGAAACACGCCCCTCAGTTCAACTTACCAGGGACACTGACAGGCTGAAAGCTCGTAATGAGACAACTCCTTTAACCTCTATGCACACTGTTTAAAAACTGGATTTCTAACCTCGTCATTTAACCCTTTTTGCTTCTGAAAGAAGGAATAACTCCTTTTCTATTATCAAATCTGGTGGAGCACCACCTATTAATAGGAGATCCTTATATCTATAGCAAAGTACTAGCTCCAGTAAGGGATCCCAAGCCTACTACCTGGGCAGTCGTCCCTAATCTCATGGACACAGAACAAATAAGGCCCCCTTGTGACACCCCTGCAGCTGGTGACACTTCTAGACAGAGGTGAGAAATTACAATTTAAAACGTCATATCTGACCTGCCCGACATGTTTCGCCAGCTAACCTGGCTTTATCAGGGGTTAGAGGTCCGATCACATGTGGTGTAAGCTCACTTCCTTTTTTATCATGTTAGGTACACCCCCCTATTCAGGTGCTCACCAATTAGCCGTCAGAGAATCCACATAAAGTCCCTTCCCCCTTCCGCTCTCCTGCACGCACACTCGTAATATGTCCTGCTAAAGCTGCCACCATGCTCCCATAAACAGCAACCCTCAGGCAAACTCGCCACCTCCACAACAGGCCCGCGCCCCATCCTACCGCACTGCCCGTGCCAACGCACGGCACCAGCAGACACCTCAGCCCTGACTGTGAGGGGCTTCCGTCTTATTTCTCATATTTTTGCAACTGCGTGCCTCACCTAGAACGGACTAAGCAGAATAGGTGTTACATTCCACAGCACACTACCAGCTTTATCAACTCCCATAAGCCAATATGGGTCTTTTTAGGGGTGTTTATTAAGTTTTAGCACCTTAGGGTGTCCTCAAACCTGAAATGGCGCCTAAATAAAATCGCATTGAAAATGAGACCCCAGAGTCCAGTAGGTGCTCCTCCTATTCTGGGGCTTATGGTACCAAAAATAATGCACTAGGGCCCACATATGGGAAAATTCTAAAAACGGCAGACCTGGGAAATGATATTAAAATTGCATTTACCTAGTCACATTTACCGTATTCCGTGAATAATGGATAAATATTGAAAATCTGCAAATAGTGACATTTGAAATTTCACCTCCACTTTGCTTTAATTTCTGTGAAATACCTAAAGGGTTAAAAAAACTTCCTAAAAAACTGTTGTACATACTTAAGGGTCTATTCCTTAGAAGGTGCATTTTGGGGGTATCTAACATACAGGCCCCTCAAAGCCACATCAGAACTGGACTGGTCCCTAAAAAAAAAAGTATATTGCCAATTTTCTTGTAAATGTGTGAAATTACTACTAAATTTCTAAGCCGTCTAATGTCATAAAAAAAAAATAGGACATTTAAAAAAATGATGCCAACCTGTAGTGGACATATGGAAGATGCTAGTTATAAACTATTCTGTGGTGAATATCTATCTTGCACGCAGAAATTTTTGAACTTTCAAAATCACAGATTTTTCAAATTTTTCATGAAATTTTGATATTTTTCACAAAAAAATAAGGATTGTATGGATAAAAAATTTTTACTAACTTAAAGCACAATGTGTCACGAGAAAACATTCTCTGAATCACTTGGGTAGGTAAGTGTCAAAAGTTATTCTTACATAAAGTGACACATGCCAGATTTCAAAAATAGGGCTGTGTCAGGAAGGTCAAAACTGGCTGGGTCCTTAAGGGGTTAAATGACTTCATTCTCAAGATATTGTGCAATGTAATTGTCAAGACTTATGTACCACTAGTAAATATAGTAAGAGTACAGTAATATAATTTTATATATAGAGCTTGTTTTATGATTCTAGAAGCGCTGTTTATTGGCATAAGTACTGAAAAGGGTACAAATAATGCAGCCTTGAAATCAAAGAAAAGCCTCATGTTCAGATTAGGGGCCTTCTTTGTTGGCTGTAGTTGCATTTATATTGTAATTTGTGCTGGTGTAGTAAAGTATGTAACTTTGTCAGACCAGTGGTTGAATTTACTTGAAAAGTGACAACTAATTTTCGAATCCAGAAATCAGCCTGGAGGACGTCACTTTATTTTTTATTTTTTGACAGACTTTTCCATACCACAGGGAGAGGACAGGACAAAACGTCCGGGCAATATGAATTTTATAGATTTTTACCTATTTTGTAATAGAGAAAGTTTTGATGTAAGGTTTACTAATACGTTTCCATAATCGAAATTGATCATTTTATATTTTTATAAATTTTGAAAAAAACAAGTGAGAACAAAACAGATCTAGGTCATATTTAAAGTTTTACTGTTCTCACCAAAAAGGAATACCCCCACCCCCACATTTTTTAAATATTGTACCAATATTTTCACTTGAAAATTAACGAGTCATGTACGCTTTACTTATAACAGTGTAAAATTTTGGTGCCCCAAAAGTCAACACACACCTTAAGTCTAAAGTGGTAACAATGATACACCCCTAAGTGGAAAGGACAAATTGTGGCCAAAGTGTCAATATTTTGTGTGGCAACCGTTATTTTCCAGCACTGCCTTAACTCTTTGGTGTGGAGATGAGTAGAGCTTCACAGGTTGCAGCCACTGGAATCCTCTTCCACTCCTACAATATGACATCTTGGAGATGGTGGATGTTAGAGACCTTGCATTCCTCTACCTTCTGTTTGAGGATGTTCCACAGATGCTCTATAGGGTTTAGGCCTGGACACATGCTTGGCCAGTTCAGCATCTCTACCGCCTTTTTCTTTTAGCAAGGCATTGGTCAGTTTGGAAGTGTGTTTGGGATCCTTATATTGCAATACTGCCCTGCAGTCCAGTTTCTGAAGAGAGGGGATCAGTATGTTGGCATTTATGGTTCTCTCAATGAACTGCATCTCCCCACAGCTGGCACCACTCATGCAGCACCAAATCATGACACTCACACCACTAGGTTTAACTGTAGGCAAGACATACCTGTCTTTGTACTCCCCACTTGGTTGCCACCACACACGCTTGACGCCATCAGAACCAAATAAAGTTTTCTTGGTCTCGTCAGACCACAGGACATGGTTCCGGTAATCCATGTCCTCAGTCTGCTTATCTTCAGCAAAATGTTTGTGGGCTTTCTTGTATATCATCTTTAGAAGAGGCTTTCTTATGGGATGTCATGCAGACCAATTTGATGCAGTATATGGTCTGACCACTGACAGCCTGACCCCTCACTCCTTTAACCCTTCAGCAATGCTGGCAACACTCATACATCTATTTTGAAAAGACAATTTCTGGATTTAACTCTGAGAACGTGCAATCAACTTCTTTGGTCAACCATGGCAAAGTCTAAACCGCTGTATGGTCTTGGCCATCTTCTCATAGCTTACGACATCTTTATGTGGACCAACAATTCTTTTTTTCAGATCCTCAGTCAGTTCTTTACCTTGAGGTGCCATGTTAAACTTCCAGTGACCAGTATGAGAGCGATAACACCAAACTTAACACACCTGCTTCCCATTCACACCTGAGACCTTGTAACATGAGTGAGTCACATGACACCGTGGAGGGAAAACGGCAAATTGGACACAATTTGTCCATTTTCACTTATGGGTGTACTGACTTTTGTTGCCAGTGGTTTATACATTGATGCCTGTGTTGAATTTACATGGTATGAAAGTGTCATATCTTCAGTATTGTCCCATGAAAAGATATAATACAATATTTACAAAAAAGTGAGATACTGTATGTTCTCCAACCGGTAGCTCCTAATGTGTTGCAGAAACCCAATTCCCAGCATTTGCTAATATCAGTAGGCCGTCAGAAAGAGTTGTAGCTTTGCAATAACTAGATAGCCACAGGCTGAAGACCACTGTTTTACAGTGAAACATGGCCTGAGGTAAAGGATTTTGACACCCCTCTCTCTTTAGGGACTTTTCTCAAAATCTGCCACATTTTAGCAAATGGGCTTTATGTTGCAAAAAGAATGGAGAAACTGACGGAATGTCATATTGTTTGAAGCATTTCCATGGGCATGTCTGTTTCCAGCCTAAATATATAATTATTTCTGAATCAATTAAAATGATGTAGACACTTATATTAAAAGAGTGCACATGGCATGATTTTATTTCATACTTTCCCCAATCTCATTTAGGTAAGTGGGCTGCATTTGGAAAAAAATGTAATTTGACGGGTCACATTCCTTTCAAATCCGATACAGTACAGTACAGAATTAGCTATGGGTGCTAGTTGAAACACCATATGGTCCCAGATGCAGTAGTAAAAAGATCTTCATTGGCACTCTCTTCATTAATATATTTTATAACAAAGACACATTTGCCAAAAATAATTAATCATGACAAAATGACAGACTCTATGCCACCAGCATCACATACATATGTATCCAGACGTTTCAGTCCAGGTAGGACTTTTATTAAAGGGGTTGTCTCACTACACTAATTGATCTGACCTCAGTCCTGTTTTCTTGGTTTCATTTTGAATTCAGGGGTGTGTTTTTTGGCTTCTACTAGGCTGCAGTAGAAGCCAGGTGTGTAGCTATAGCGACCAGTGCTAACAGCCTATCATAAGAGATCAAACCAGGGGCGTTGCTAGGGTCCCAAAACATCCGGGGCCCGGGCCCTTTGTGTTAAGTTTTGCTCAGTAGGTGCGGAGTCACACAGCATTTTTCCCCGCCCCATTGTGAACTGCAGCATGTATTTTTACAGAGAAAAAAACTGTAGCCAGTGCGTCCCCTCTGATATTTATTCTCCCCTGAACGGGTAATCATAGCTCTCAGTGAGACCCCATGAATTACCATAATGTCGGCCCGTATGTTGGGCGTATTGAAGCGCAATTACACGCTGAACTACAGACCGACATTACGTGGTGTGAACATACACAGTGTATTTTTGGGGCATAACTGCTGTAATGCGTCCAAAGTGCACCCCACAAATACGGTAAAATCATAGCGTTTAGGGCTCTGGGTTTCTGGTTGTTTTCCCTGGAACACAGAACCTGCCCCCTAAAAAATTTAAATGACAGGCCACTTCTTTCAGGGGGAGAAGTGAAAGTGGATGGGAGGTGGGGCCGTATAGCGGTGCGCACAGGACGCTGTGTGAACATCCCTTAGGCCATGTTCCTGGTGTACTGCCGCATGTACTCTACACGCCTCAGTATGCTGTGCATTTTGGAAGTGCGCTGTTCAGGGGGGCTTGCTCCATTAACTACAATCATCAGTGGCGCGTAAGCGCCACAAAGAAGTGACCTGTCCCTTCTCTCCCCAGGCGTACTATACGATCGTATTGTATGGGAGGAGACAGACGTAATTCATATTCTCTATGGGGTCTATGGATTACCATAATTGTGGGGCACATGTTTGGGTGTATTTATGGGGCAAATACATTTTCAAAATTTTACCCTGCAGTTATGCCGTGTGAACCTAGCCTTAGCCTGGCTGCAAGCAGCTTAAAAACATAGCCAACCCTGACAAAAGACAGGTATAAAAATTCTATTCAAATATAATTCATCATCAGGTTGTAGTTTACATGTGTAATGGACACACAGGCAGGATTATGTTTTAGTCACGTGAATGAGGTGATATTGTGATATGTGTACATACACATTTGCATACATACATATACACACACGTACATACACATACACACATGTATAGACATACACACACATGTATAGACATAAAACCCCATGTTATACACATAACATTTCTATACATTTTTATGTATACACTTACACACACATGTATAGACATACACACACATGCATACACATACACACACATGCATACACATACACACACATGCATACACATACATGCACATGTATAGACTGTGAGCTTTAGCGGCTCTGGGATCGTGACTTCACGTGTTCAGCAGAGGGCAGAGACGTATTCCAGGTGAAAATACAGGGCTTCTGTATTTTATTTAGCAGCAAACAGAAAGTACAACGTGCAAGCAGCACAAAAAAAAACAAAAAGCCTGCCCCTTGGGGTCTAAAAAAAGGTCACTTACTGTC
>JAODAL010073657.1:0-14662 GCA_025379985.1 Phyllomedusa bahiana
AGTAAGCTCCGGGCTCCTCTCCAGTGGTGGCGAAGAAACCACTTTTATCATTCAATTCTACATTTATGCGGGGAAAATTCAAAGCTCAAAAAAAAAAGCATAAGTACTATAATCAAAAAGACTTTTGTACCTAAAGTAGGGTGCACACTTTCTGTATCAGAGAAGCTGTAAAACGATTGCTCATGATTTTTGAGGGCATTTGATAAAATACCTTTAAAAGGATGGGTGCGGTCCCCCCCGAAGTCATGGCTTAGAATGGAGAGTGGTGTGTTTAGCTATACTCCGAACTCCATAGAACAGAAGTAAGAGATATAAGCCAGCTGATTTCAAGTTCAGAGCCTCTGACCACTGTTCACATTAAATTTGCCTGGTGTTTCAAACTCATATTTTTCCCAATGCGTCTTTTGAATTCCTAATTCGATCTCATCCTCCTCTTTATTTAATGCTTCATTTTTATTATATCTTATACATTTATATCTTATTTCCACAATCTATGGATATAACAATAAACATAATCCCCCCAAAAAAGGATAATAGTTAAAAAAAATTATTTAATACATTTTTACTGGGAAAAAGCTGAAAAGCTGTATGCTTTATCGAACTACAATACTCAGCATGTCCAATCTTATCATGATGCATATATATCTTACCCATTGAATAAAGGTGGACGCCTAATCTAAATAATGGATTACTAAATTACTTATACCAAAATAAATACAAAGCATCAAGGGATCAGAAATATACACTGCCTTGCGAAAGTATTTGGCCCCCTTGAACTTTTCAACCTTTTTCCCAAATTTTCGGGCTAAAAACATAAAGATATAAAATTTACATTTTTTTGTGAAGAATCAACAAGTGGGACAACTGTGAAGTGGAACAAAATGTATTGGATATTTTAAGCTTTTGTAAAAAATAAAAAACTGAAAAGTGGGGTGTGCAAAATTATTCAGCACTCTTAAGTTAATACTTTGTAGCGCCACCTTTTGCTGCGATTACAGCTGCAAGTCACTTGGGGTAGGTCTCTATCAGTTTTGCACATTGAGAGACTGAAATTCTTGCCCATTCTTCCTTGGCGCACAGCTGGAGCTCAGTGAGGTTGGATGGAGAGCGTTTGTGAGCAGCTGGAGCTCAGTGAGGTTGGATGGAGAGCGTTTGTGAACAGCTGGAGCTCAGTGAGGTTGGATGGAGAGCGTTTGTGAACAGCTGGAGCTCAGTGAGGTTGGATGGAGAGCGTTTGTGAACAGCTGGAGCTCAGTGAGGTAGGATGGAGAGCGTTTGTGAACAGCTGGAGCTCAGTGAGTTGGATGGAGAGCGTTTGTGTGAGCAGCTGGAGCTCAGTTGAGGTTGGATGGAGAGCGTTTGTGAACAGCTGGAGCTCAGTGAGGATGGATGGAGAGCGTTTGTGAACAGCTGGAGCTTAGTGAGGTTGGATGGAGAGCGTTTGTGAACAGCTGGAGCTCAGTGAGGTTGGATGGAGAGCGTTTGTGAACAGCAGTTTTCAGCTCTTCCCATAGATTCTCGATTGGATTCAGGTCTGGACTGTGACTTGGCCATTCTAACACCTGGATACGTTTATAACTTTACCCACCTAGACCTACAGTCTGAGATTAACAGTTAGGGTAAATTCAGACAATAAAAGCTGTACTGTACACTCCAATATACGTCCGCAGCTTCAGAGAGACTTGATTGTCATTCATCCCGACACATAATCGCTGGGAGAAATTGACATGTCAGTTCTTTCCGCGGGTGCGTATTGTGCGCTGTGGGAAAGAACAGGTAATCATAGCTCTCAATGAGAGCTATGAATTACCGTAATTGTGGCACGCATTTCGGGTATATTGAAGCACAATTCTCCACAGGTTACTAGACCAGTGCGGTGTGTTTATTAAGCTGGTGCTTTTTTCTCTCTGGATTATGGAGGTCGGATGACCCAATTGAGAAGTCTGAACTGGACTCAAAAGAGAGGTAGTTATAGTGTAGGACCATCCGCATTTGGGGTCCCGTTGAAAGTCAGGGATGGCTTAAACATTTTTGATCAAAACATGTGAACTAAGAAGCTCAAAGTTTTTTTCATGTACAGTTTATCCAAAACTCCAAAAATTCTTTACTCACATGAGTACATATATATCATGTAGGAAAAAGTGCACCGTTTCAGCCCATACGTTTGACCTTCATCAAACAGCATGATTTTTGGGCTAAAACATTGCACTTTTTTCTATGTAATATGTACTCATGTGAATAGAGAATTTTTGGAGTTTTGGATACGCTGTCGCACAGTTATTTTTTTGGGGGGGATATTGATTGTATCCTCAATGTCCAGTTTGAAAAATAAACGTATAGGTGCACACTGTTGTGGCAGCAAAAGCTATGCAAACACAATACAATATCAGTAGCACTCTAGAAACAATAAAAAACAGTCAAAGAGGACATAAGAATTTTTGTAACAGTATTTCTGCTAATATATAAAATTTGAAAAAATGTGAGGTTCTTAGTGTACATTTTTGATCAAAACTGTAAATGCCCACCTACCGTGGCTGTTCCAAAAATTCTTATGTCCTCTTTGATTTTTTTCTATTGTTTCTACAGTGCTACTGATATTGTATTGTGTCTCAATGTATGATAGATGCAGGTCCCAAATGTCACTCGGCTGTACACTGAACTCATATAGAAAAGAATGGAGAGCATTGGGCATGCATGACCTATTCTTGGTTCTGAACAGAGAATTTCGGCATATGCCATCAAGTTCTGAGATAGGAACATTTCTTTGGCCCAAAGTACACATTTAACTATAGATAAGGCAAATGGATATAGCTAATAGATAGGTAGGTTTTTTTTTCTGGAAAATATCTTTATCCCTTCAGCAGACTATCATACTGAGTCCTTTCTTTGTAATTTTAATACTGTTCTAATATCTCAGTCAATAGCAACAGAGTGAAATAGTCTTTATATTGTAAAGGCAAGTGCATTAGACATATAACAGAGGTCAGGTGTCTTCTTATCACTGTAGGCTCTACGATTAATAATTAATGAATCTGAGCATATTCCTCCAGTCAGGTCTGGTTTCATTATTTATTTATAGTAAATCACGTTAGCCGAGCGTCACTGGTGAAATTTACCGGGATGAGAAATGACTACATTGCCTGAGATACAATTATAGGTGAATAGCTTATTACCCTGAAGGACATATGAAATGACCAGCTCTGACCTATAGTATAATATTCATTCTCAAGTAATCCTATTTTCCCTAAAATTGGACACATTCAAGGCACCTGGAAATATATTCAATTGCAGTGACCGTTTTTGCCAAATGGACTCAGGAAGTACGGGCATCAGCCATATTGGTTGTCGTGTTTGATTTTTGACAACTGATGGTAAATTCATCACATGTTGATAGTTTTGATTAATTATTGTTAGTTTCTTTTTTTTGTTTTTATAGAAGATTTTCATAATATTAATAGATAAGATATAACAGTGCGGCGGCTTCTTCATTATCAAGATCGTTCTTATTTTGTTATATTCAGATTGATTTTGGAGAATGCATTGGTCATCATAATTGATAGGGCTTGACTATAATTCGTACTTGCCCACTCTCCAATTTCTTCCAGAAGACTACTGCAATACAAAGTGGGGGGCATTTATACAGATTCCAACCCAAAAATAGGCATTTCCTGGATCAAGAGTGTTCCCAGGTTTCAGACTTCAATCTCCCAAAATCATAGTTACATAGTTTGTAAGGCTGAAAAAAGACAGACGTTCATCCAGTTCAGCCTATTTTGCTTAAGTGTTCATCCAGAGGAAGGCAAAAAAAATCCCATGAGGTAGAAGCCAAGTGTCCTGATTTTAGGGAAAAAAATTCCTTCCCGATTCCAATCTGACAATCAGAATAAATCCCTGGATCAACGACCCTTCTCCAGAATCCTTGTCACTATAACTTGTTATATTATTATGGTGCAGAAATGCATCCAGACCCTTTCCGAACTCTGTTATTGAATTTACCATGACAATTACCTCTGGCAGAGAGTTCCACAGTCTCACTTCTCTAACAGTAAAAAATCCCTTCCTATGTTTATGTAGAAACGTTCTTTCCTCAGGACATAGAGGACGCACCCTTGTTCTGGATACAGTCCTTTGTATAAATGAATCTTGAGCAAGATCTCTAAATTGACCTTTAATATATTTATAAATCTTTATCATGTCCCCCTGAAACCATCTTTTCTCCAAACGGAATAACCCTAACCTTGCTAATCTTTCTGGGTATTGCAGTCCCCACAGTCCTTTTATTATTTTTGTTGCCGCCTTTGTACCTGTTCAAGCTCTACAATGTCTTTCCTGTGCACTGGTGCCCAAAACTATCCACAATATTCCATGTGTGGTCTAACCAGTGACTTATATAATGGGAGAATAATGTTCTCATCATGTATATCTATGCCCCTTTTAATACACCCCATTATCCTATTTGCCTTGGCAGCTGCTGCCTGACACTGGCTGCTACAATTAAGTTTACTGTCCACCAGGATTCCCAAGTCATTCTCCAGTCACTTTTTCCCAGTGTTTTTCCATTTAACATGTAATCATGGAATGGATTTTTCCTCCCCATGTGCATAACCTTGCATTTATCTGTGTTAAACCTCATCTGCCATTTCTCTGCCCAGGCCTCCAACTTATCCAGATCCCTTTGTAATAACACATTATCCTCTATTGTGTTGATTACTGTACAGAGAGCTTAGTATCATCTTGGGAGAGAAAATGTTGGCAAGTATGATATAAATCTGGTAGGCTGCTATTTGGCAATTCTGATAACGCCATGTAATTTTTGGATCCCAGGTTCTGTACTGATTAGTTTCTTAATATATCTTTATAGCAGTTGGTACTCCTTTTTTTCTTGATACAAAGCTTCAAATGCAGTACATAGGCATGTAGATAAAATACACAATTCTGCTCCCTTACATCCACCACTAAAGCTATGTGTACACAGCACTGGATTCTCAGCAGATTTTCAGTGGATTCAGTATTTATAATCTGCCGAAAATCCAACAGTAGCCATTGCTTTGTAGACCATAATGAAAAAATTATGCTCTAGTCTACACAGCACGTTTTCTTCTGGTCGTTTTTAAAATCCGCTGGAATCTGGCGGATTTTCAAACCTGTTGGTTCTTCCACAGGATCGCCGTCGATTTCCTGTACATTCAATGTACGGGGTCGACTGCACATCCGAAAACTAAATCGCAGCCCAGCGATGTTAAAATGCCTTCGGATTTTGGACGGCATTTTAACATTACTGTGTAGACACAGCCTTATGGGAGCTATGAAGCTGACTGCACACTGTTTATAGATTAAACTCAATGGTAACACACAATGCAGTAAAATGCTAAGCGTCCTTTGGTGATAGCTGCTGGGCACCAGAACTGTATCTTTTAACAGTGACCCCTGTAAAAGTATATTATGAATTGAATCAGCAGAACATTTTGAATTTATTTAGACTATTTTGATCTGTAATTGCTAATAAACAGTAAGATCCATCTTCCTTCTTTTAGCACTTGCTGCTTTTACTTTTCTACAGTGCTGTTAATAATTGTGCATGCCAGAAGACTGAAATTTTAAAGAATGATTGGCTTCCTCCCTTGTACCTTTCATTTAGTGTTGTTTTATTTTAACACAAACTTTTCCAGTAATTGATATTGCCTGGTATAAAGTTTCTGAAAAAAGCTTAGCAAATCAACACCTCTAAAATCTAACCTTTATTAAATATACTTAAAATCCATAAATTAATCCTATTGGTACCAATGGTGAAGACACTACAAAGACCGCTACTAATATTTAGGGACTAATTTTAACGATTACCTGCCCCTAGTAAGATACTTATTAACACTTACCTATCATAAGTCGAGTAATCGTCCCGAAAAGGACGGCCCAACAAAAAGAAGCTCGCCCTACACTCTACCTACGAAGTCCCTATATATTCATTTACAGATTTGGAGAGACATGTAAGACCAGTGTATACTATACTTATCCCCCGTGTTCAATTATACATACAGAGGTAGCTCCCATACAAAAGTGCAAATTAAAGCAACAGGATCAAATATAGCTATGAGTATACAACCTGATCCTCTCTAAATTTAGAGAAACATGTAAGACCAGTGTATATTTAATGCTTATCCCTCGTATTCAATTATACATTCAAGGGCAGATCCCATACAAAAATGCAAGTTAAATCCACAGGATCACATATAACTGTACGTATACAACCTGATCCTCTCCTCCATTCCAAGGGATGAGGGATGTACGAATGGAGGAGAGGATCAGGTTGTATACGTACAGTTATATGTGATCCTGTGGATTTAACTTGCATTTTTGTATGGGATCTGCCCTTGAATGTATAATTGAATACGAGGGATAAGCATTAAATATACACTGGTCTTACATGTTTCTCTAAAATTTAGAGAGGATCAGGTTGTATACTTATAGCTATATTTGATCCTGTGGCTTTAATTAGCATTTTTGTATGGGAGCTACCCCTGTATGTATAATTGAACACGGGGGATAAGTATAGTATACACTGGTCTTACATGTCTCTCCAAATCTGTAAATGAATATATAGGGACTTCGTAGGTATAGTGTAGGGCGAGCTTCTTTTTGTGGGCCGTCCTTTTCGGGACGATTACTCGACTTATGATAGGTAAGTGTTAATAAATATCTTAGTAGGGGCAGGTAATCGTTAAAATTAGTCCCTAAATATTAGTAGCGGTCTTTGTAGTGTCTTCACCATTGGTAGTCCCCGGAGTCGATTGCTAAGGTCTTAACAATCGACTTGAGGCCTTAACAACTGGCTTAACAACCGACTGGAGTCCGCGGAGTCGATTGCTAACTCTTATCAACTGACTTGAGCTGAGGCCTTAACAACCGGCTTAACGACTGTTAGCGACTTCACACGCAGTAAATTATGTGTCCCCCAGTGAAGGTAATAGGGTCCCCCAGTAAGTTATACGTCCTCTAGTAGGTGGTTATATACTTTATATATCTCCCAGTAGGTAGGTGTGTAGTTTATATGTCCCCCAGCAGGTATATAGGCAGGTTATGGATCCCCCAGTAGGTATATAGGCAAGTTATGGATCCCCCAGTAGGTATATAGGCAGGTTTAGGTCCCCCAGCAGGTATATAGGCAGGTTTAGGTCCCCCAGCAGGTATATAGCCAGGTTTAGGTCCCCCAGCAGGTATATAGGCAGGTTTAGGTCCCCCAGCAGGTATATAGGCAGGTTTAGGTCCCCCAGCAGGTATATAGGCAGGTTTAGGTCCCCCAGCAGGTATATAGATAGCTTATAGGCCCCACAGCAGGTATATAGATAGCTTATAGGCCCCACAGCACGTGTATATTTAGGTAGCTTATAGGCCTCACAGCACATATGTAGGTAGATTATAGCTCCTCCCTGCACGTATATAAGTAGATAATAGCATCCCTCCCTGCACATATAACAGTAGATAATAGCCCCCCTCCCTGCACATATGACAGTAGATAATAGCCCCCCTGCACATATAACAATAGATAATAGCCCCCCTCCCTGCACATATGACAGTAGATAATAGCCCCCCTCCCTGCACATATAACAATAGATAATAGCCCCCCTCCCTGCACATATAACAATAGATAACAGCCCCCCTCCCTGCACATATAACAATAGATAACAGCCCCCTCCCTGCACATATAACAATAGATAACAGCCCCCCTCCCTGCACATATAACAATAGATAACAGCCCCCCTCCCTGCACATATAACAATAGATAACAGCCCCCCTCCCTGCACATATAACAATAGATAACAGCCCCCTCCCTGCACATATAACAATAGATAATAGCCCCCCTCCCTGCACATATAACAATAGATAACAGCCCCCCTCCTTGCACATATAACAGTAGATAACAGCCCCCCTCCCTGCACATATAACAATAGATAATAGCCCCCCTCCCTGCACATATAACAATAGATAACAGCCCCCCTCCTTGCACATATAACAATAGATAATAGCCCCCCTCCCTGCACATATAACAATAGATAACAGCCCCCTCTGCACATAAAACAGTAGATAATAGACCCCCAGCATGAATAGCGCTAATTAAAAGTAATACCCTGACAGCACTTACCTGACCTCGCTCCCTGTCGCTGTCGGTGCTCCCGGTCTTTTCTTCAGCGGCGTGACGTCACCAGGCCGCGCGCGGGCAGCGTGATGACGCGCACGCCGCCTGGGCTGTGCACATCCTGACTGCGGCCACAGATTACTCCGCGGAGCTCTCTGCTCCGCTGAAGCATCTAACTGTATGTGCGTCCGGCGGACGCACATACAGTTAGTCCCGCCACCGCTGCCGTCGCCAAGGTCCTAAGCCGCTAAGCCGATAGCTTAGCGACTGGTAGCGGCTTAGGACCCTAACGATCGGCGGCGGCGGCATATAGCGGCGGCACCGGGGACTAACCATTGGTACCAATAGGATTAGTTTATGGATTTTAAGTATATTTAATAAAGGTTAGATTTTAGAGGTGTGGATTTGCTAAGCTTTTTTCAATGATTTCTTTGATGTACACAAATCTTTAGTATTGCCCCCCTTTTTCAGGGTGATAGTCAGTGATTTTGTCTGGTATAAAGTTTGAATTATGGTCCAGACGGACACAGTGAACCAGATGTAATTACTATTTATCCTCAACTATTGGACAATTTTCTCTTCATGGAAGAGCGACTAAACTATTAATCTACAAGACAATGGTCTGGCATTTCTGCAACACCAGTGTTTAATATAAGTGATTCCGTTTTAAAAAAAATAAAAAATTTCAATATTTTAACTGTTAGGATGCATGTCTGGACACTTATAGGTTTATTCATATTAAAGGTGTTGTCTCACTACATTGATTCATCTTACTTCAGTCCTGTTTTTTGGTTTGACTTTGAATTCAGGAGCGTGTTTACTGGCTTCCACTAGGCTGCAGTAGAAGCCAGGTCTGTAGCTATAGCAACCAGTGCTGGCAGCCTATCAGGATAGATCAAACAGGTCTGTAGCTATAGCGACCTGAGGAGCTGATGCAGCACATACAAGAGGGGATATCTAGGAATAGGTAGGACACTGTCAATGGACATATTGCAAAGTGACTTGTTTTTGCAAGAACTTTAACATAAAAAGCAATCTTTGTAGCGAGACGACCCCTCTAATGTTCAGGGGATACAGTTAAAGGGGTATTCTCAGCTCATTCCCTGACATCCCATTCTGCTTTGGCGCAAAAGCAGGATGGGGTGTTGGGAGACCAAGATGGAAGCACCCCTTTATGCTGGCAATACAAATTGGAATTATGATGGCTAAACCCACTGATTTTAACAGATCGGCCAACCATATGATTATGTGCTATCCTCCCAACTATCTTCAGACAGCACATGTCCAGTTCTTTTGTTTCAATGGGAGATAAGCCACAGCCAAAGGATTATGGTTTACTCTTCCATGTTTGCTAACATAAAGTCTTGACCATGTGTGATCCTTTTGTTCAGTAGACTTCCGTTGATTGAGATTGTTTGGTTTGTCCTAAAAGATCTTCGTAGACTGTCCCATCAAAGAGGTTACCCGCTTCCTCTAAAAGATTACAAGGAAGCCACTGGTGGCCCAATAAAAAAGCCTATTCTCACCTTCCCTCATTCCAAGTATCGGGTCACTGCAGTCTTGTTTTCTTTCTTCTGCTTCTGAATGGTGATGCCACCACTGCAGCGGTCTTGTGCCTCTGCTTCAATGATTGTTCAGAACTGTTCAATTCCAAACAGTGATGGAAGGGAAATGGCACATGACTGCTGCAGTGGTGAAGTAGAAGACAGAAGAGAGACCCAGTGCTGGAATGGAGGAGCTGGGAAAGGTGCAGTTAGGCTTTTTCTTATTGGGCCACCAGGAGCTTACTATTAATTTTTTTGTGGAACTAGACAACCCCTTTAAGTCTATCCTTTCTATTTTGCACATTAAGTAGAGACCATCACTACTATATTGAATAATTTCTTTTTACAGTGTTTGCATTCAATGTAAAATGTTACGCTCCATGTAGAAACCGGTGGAGCGAGCCAGTTTCCAGGCAACACTGGCTATAACTAGCAGAGGGCACTATAACTGTATCACATAGGAGGTGTATAAATGGATACTACACTCACCGGCCACTTTATTAGGTACACCATGCTAGTAACGGGTTGGACCCCTTTTGCCTTCAGAACTGCCTCAATTCTTCGTGGCATAGATTCCACAAGGTGTTGCAACGATGCTCATTGGTACCAAGGGGCCCAAAAGAGTGCCAAGAAAAATATTCCCCACACCATGACACCACCACCACCAGCTGAACTGTTGATACAAGGCAGGATGGATCCATGCTTTCATGTTTGTTGATGCCAGATTCTGACCCTACCATCCGAATGTCGCAGCAGAAATCGAGACTCATCAGACCAGGCAACGTTTTTCCAATCTCTACTGTCCATTTTCGATGAGCTTGGGCAAATTGGAGCCTCAGTTTCCTGTTCTTAGCTGAAAGCGTGGCACCCGGTGTGGTCTTCTGCTGCTGTAGCCCATCTGCCTCAAAGTTCGCCGTACTGTGCGTTCAGAGATGCTCTTACTGCCTACCGGGGTTTGGGGGGGAAACGGGTGGGTTTATTTGGGGGTCATTTGTTGCCTTTCTATCGGGGGGGGGGGGGGGGCTGGGGGGAAAGGGGGGGTCCCCCCCTTTCCCCTTTGACCTCGGGGCATCAAAAAAGGCATTTCCGCCCACAGGATTTGCCCTAAAGGGATGTTTTTTTTTTTTTTCCGGACCATTCTCTGTAAACCCTAGAGAGGGGTTGTGCGGTAAAAATCTTTATTCACAGAAAAAAACTAAAAAGGGGCCTTACTTTTAAAAATATAACTTTTAATTTACATTTATTAAAATACACAAGGGCCCACAAAACCTAATCTCAACCCCAAAATACACCACTTGGGCATAACCCGGGTTTAAAAAAGGGGGAAAACCAAAAATTTAGGTAGCGGATAGTAACAATTAGCAAAATGGGTCTACAAAAAACCCTACATCTATCAACTACCTAAAACGGACAGAGAAATCGCCCCAAAAGGGAGGGCCCCCATCCATCGGTGGTTTAATCCTGGGACCCCCCCAAATGAATATATTACAAAAAATTCCCCTTGGGGAAGTGTGAATAATATTTGTGTATACTATAAAATTTAGGGATACTTGGGACGAAAATAAATAAAGTACTATAGCAAGACCTTTACACATACTAACAGCAGAAATGCCCCCTTTGGCCAGAGATAGATACCTTACAGGGACACCTGTACTCCATAATAGCCGATACCCCAACAATAATGCCAGGTTACTTTGTACAAGGGGAAAACCCTTAGCAAACTGAAAAAGTGCACCCCCAGGGGCCCTCCCGAGGGCGCCCCCCCTTTTTTTTCCCCCCCCCCCCCCCCCCCAAAAAAATTAAAAAAAAAAAAAAAAAAAAAAAAGGGGGTTCTTCGGGGGGATTATCGATCAGGCCCCCCCAAAAAAAGTGACAAGGTTGTCTTAAAACGTTGGAGGACTCAAAAATGGGTTTTTCCCTCCTTTATCACAATGGACAGAAAAGGGATTGGGTAAAAAGTGGGTTTTGAGACTAACATCCCTATATGGGTTTACCCCAGTGCTTCATACCCCAATGCAGCTTACCTGGGGTTAACCCAAAAGGGATTTAAATAAAAAAAAACCCTTTTTTGGGAAAGGGCTATAAAAAAAAAATTTGCTATATAAAAAAAGTACCCCAAATACCCTCTGGAGGTGATCGGACAGAATGTCTTAGCCTAGTATTTAATTATAAATTTGAATCTTTTCTCTATATTAGTTAATTTGTTATGATCTTTATATTTTTCCCTTAGGTTTTTCAGTGAAAACCCCCTCTTGGGGGGTCTATTTTTTCCCCTTTTTATTTTTTTTGGGGAATTACTTGGGGGATTTTGTCCCCATTTGATCTATTATTGTTTCTCCTAGAACTCGGGGAAGTTAGCCCCTATATGAATCGGTTTCCCAAATGGGTTTTTGTGGGTCCCTTTTTAGTTTCAATATCTTTAAGCATTGTTGCATTAGGAAAAGTTGGCATGGGGGAAGTAACAGGGAAAAAGAAAAGTAAAATGTATTTGGTATTGGGCCGATCATGTATGAAAAACCTAGAACTTTATTAGAATCCCTCGGCGCATGTTTGGGGTCCCCCCCATAGCTAAAAGGAAATACCTTTTTCTTGTGTATGGGGCGCGGGGTACCGGAATAGCGTAGTTCCCCCGCATGCGTTTTAAAATTTTAAGACACCCCCGCCCCCCCGGGGAAAAGAGTGAACCGCGGTCTGCGCTTCCCGGGGATCTTAGAACCTTTTCTTCCTCCCGTGGGACGAAAACACAGGTAAGCTGCTATTGGGCTATGAACCCTGTTTACCTAAAAGGGGAAATGTTAGTCTCAATCCCATTTTTGTCCCCCACAATTTTGGGTTTGCCCAATTGTGATATGGAGTAACCGATTTTTTAAAAGTCCCCCAAAGTTTGAAGAAAAACCTTTTCACTTTTTGGTCCCTTTAATCGAAACCCCCGAAAAACCCCCTTATATTGGGGGGGGGGGAAACGCGTGGGGAGACATGGATTTGCACTTTTTCAGTTTGCTAAGGATTACCCCTGGTGTACAGTGAGTATACTGTGCTTTAATTTTTGGGGTATCGGCTATTAGTGGAGTACAGAGTGTCCCTGTAAGGTATCAATTCTGGCCTAGGTGGCATTTGCTGTTAGTACTGTGTATGGTTTTGGGCTATAGTATTTATGAAATTTTTGTTAAGTATTTGTATTTTTTAAAAATATAAAACAGTATTATTCCACTTCCCCCGGTGACTTTTTTGTAAATATCATTAGGGGGTTAAAGGGTTTGCCCACCGATGGGTGGGGGCCCTCCCTTTCGGGGGCGATTACTCTGTCCCTGTAGGGGAGTTGAAAAGATTTTTTAGGGTTATTGTAACCTTTTCGCTAATTGTTACTAACCCGGGTACCTATTTAAAGGGTTTTTCCCCTTTTTTTACCTGGGATTATGCTATGTGGGGGTTAATTTGGTGTTGAGATTAGGTTTTTTGGCCATTTTGTATTTTAATATTGTTTAAAAAAAAGTTATATTTTAAAAAAGTAAGGCCTTTTATTTTTTTTTCCCGTTTAATAAGTTTTTTTTTTGGGGCCCTCTTTTTCCCTCCTTAAAAAGGGGAATTTTTTGACTTTTTCTGTTGATTTTGGGGGTCTAAGTTAATGGGGGGGAAAATTTTTTAGTGTAAACCCATTCCCGAAGGAGGGATGGCTTTTAAAAGGCCCAAAAAAAGGGGTTTTTTACAAAATAATAGAGATAAGGGCGGTGATAGTGTTGGGCTTAAAAAACCCTTTTTAAAGAGGTATAAAAGTTGGGGTTTCGAATAATATAAAACCATGGGGGGAATTACGGGCCCTGGAGAACTATATTTAAAGGGAAGAGTAGTGCCTAAGGGTCTGAGAATAAATGTGAAATCCCGCAAACCGTTCGAGGTCTCCTGACTAAAACAAGAAGTGGGAGCAGGGAACCCATTTAAAGCTTGTACAGTTTAAACAATTTTTGTTGAATGAAGGGGAAAATCAAACCCTTTGAGGAAAAAAATCAATACATTTGAATGAGTTAAATTTTGAAAAAACCCTGAAATTTAAAGGTGTCCCAAAGGGGTTTTTTCCCCAAGGGGAAAAGAATTTTCTCCAAAACGCGATTGAAAAATATCAAAAACTAATTTAAATAAAGGGAAAACACCAGAGTTTTAAACGAATGTAAAAGGGAAATTTTGTGACAAAAAGCTTTTTTCCCTTTCCCTTTGGGGGGGGAAAAAAAACCCAACGGAGACTGACAACTCCTTTCCCCTTTATTTCCCTATAAAAAGCGACTCTGACAGTAAAAACGCTTTGGGGCGGGGGGAGAGGAGGGGGGCTAATAAGGGAGATCCCGTTTTCAATAAATCCAAAACGTTGGAAAATTTACAACGGGAAAAAGGGGTTCCCTTTCCCCTTGGAGGGAGAGAGCCCAAATATGGAAAGGTTAACCATCCCCCAAAACGAATTTAAGGGGGGGGGGGGGGGAATCCATGGGGCCCTCCCCCTCTTCTAAAAATCCCCTTCTCCGGGAGGGGTTTTTCCCCAATTTTTTGGGGAAGGAACTTCTCCCCTACCGATATCCCCCAAATAAAAAAAAAGAGGGGGGGAGGAAAGAGAAAATAGGGAAGTGGGTAGATGATAGGGTCAAAATTTTCAATCTCCCCAAAAAAGAACTAACGAAAAGAGGAAAGAAGGGGGTTTTCTCAAAAGGTTTTTCCCTTTTTTCCCCGGGTGACCAGGTTTTTAAAAGTTTTGACTTTGGGGCAAGGATATTAATCTTTTTTTCTAGGGAAAAATTTAAAATGGGCCCAAAATTCTTCAAATTAAAGGGAAAAAAATTTGTGTACTGATCTGGGTATAGAAAATTTTTTTATTTTGGCCTTTTTTGGGGTATTTAACCCAGAAGGAAAAAATTTTTTTCCCTTTTGGAAAAAAAATAGGGGAAAAAATTAAACCTTTCCGTAAAAAAAACCCTTTTAAAAACCCAAAAAAAAATCAAAA
>JAODAL010073658.1:0-14662 GCA_025379985.1 Phyllomedusa bahiana
GAAAGGGATTTGAGAAAATCCGAGTGGTGAGCGTAATAGTCTGGAATAAGTGTGCCAGACAGGCGCAGTTGCTAAAGCTGTGCGCATCTAGCAATGGCCGTGCTCGGCGTTTAGATTAGTCACGCAGGCGCGGTGATCATTTCTGGACGCCGTGCCTACGTTTGCTCCATTCTGGATTGTCCCGCATGCGTGGGGGTAATTCCGGACGGCCGGTTCTTAAACCCACGCATGCGCGGCGATCAACAGTTCATGCTGTCGGCTGAAACTACATGGGACGGAAGATAAGTTTGATATACATGCTATGATGCCACATTGGTTATGTTAAATGCATTATTATAAGGTTATTGGATTAGCCATGTCTATGATGGGTTGTTGCTGGTTGGTTGATTAATTAATTTAGGAGGTATTTAAGGAGGTCCCTAGAGACGGAGGGGACGCTCCTACATCGTGGCGTCCATCATGTTTATTTGCTCCCCTGATAAACCTAAATTTGGGGGGAAAGCGTCGGGAGTTTGGGAGCCCATGTATAATATTTTTCTCCCGTATTTTATACCCTTGGGCCCTTCGACAGGGTGTGATAGTTTTTCCCACTGCAAACTCTCAAGTTGGGGCCCACAAAAATTTTTGGCCCCAGTAGTCCAGCGGATCTTCTAATGGGGGGGGCAGGTGCTGTCCAAGTAGGCCACCCCCTTTTTGGTTCAGGGGTTTGCCCAGGTCCTGCTCCTGGCTGGCGAGTGCCCCCTCACTAGGCGGGTGAAGGAAGCTGCTCATCAGGACTCCAACTTAGGTTGCTGCTGAACCCCTAAACCCCCACACCTTCCACAGCACCACAGCGGGGTACGTGACGCTGAGGAACCCCCCCGGCAGACCTTCAGAGGATGGACGATGCGCACATGGGCCAGCGACCACCTACTATGGAGGATTATTCATATTATTTGGTTTGTCCTCCCTCCAGCAGCTGGGAAAAAGGTCCCCTTTTGGACCGGTAGCGAGGGTCCAATAGGGGGGAGAGCCAGAAGTAAACCCCTCTACCGGATGGTGATTTATTCGGCTATCACAACCAGGCAAATCAGCATGTAGCAGGCCACCTGCTCAAGTGACTCTGAGGGACTCCCTGCCTCCATCTCCACTGCATACTGCCACGGTGCTTGCGGGTCATCTGCTTCGTCTTCCTCATCTCCATCTACCTCCTCCAGCTGCTCCTGCTCCTCCACTCTTGTAACCTGGGTAGAAAAATCACTCATTTCACCAGACCTCCAGTTCAGTCCCCACCGGACTCATGTGGCCACGAGATGTAGTCGCCATGTCTCCAGTCACCTGCCCAGACAGATTTTCCAGCATCTGTTCCAGGACATGAAGCAGTGGAATGACGTTATTCATCCTGTAGTCCTGGCGCCTGACAAATAACGTCGCCTCCTAAAGTGGCCTCAGCAAACGGCAGGTGTCACGCATGAGCTGCCACTGGCTGACATCAAAGTTACACAGGGGAGTAGACCTGTCCGCCTGGATCATCAAAAAATCGTTAATGGCCTTTCTCTGTTCATACAGTTGGTCCAACATGTGCAGGCTGGAATTCCAACGGGTGGAAACATCACATATCAGCGTGTGTTGGGGGAGGCCATTCTGCCGCTGCAACTCAAGGAGTATGTGCCTCGCTTTGTAGCAATGGATGAAGTGCATGCACAGTTTCCTGGCCATTTTCAGAGTCTTGTGAAGATCGGTGGAAGACTTCGGGGACCTTTTGACAACGAGATTGGACCCGTGCGCCATGCAGGGCGCAGGGGACCATCCCTCCTCGGTGCAGCGGGACACCATGTTCCTCCATTGTCCGTACCATGGTTCCGATTTGCAGTTGGCGCGGAGAAAGCCACACATCGATTTCTTGCTGCACGACGCGGAGCAGTTCGTCCACTGTGTGACTTCTTTCCCACCGAGGCAACAAGGTGTAGAACTGCGTGAACCACTGTGCCCCTAACATGTGGGTATGAGGGAAGCAGAAACTTGTGGAGGCTGAGATGGTGGTGGGGGTGGAGGAGGAGGAGACGACTTGGCGCAGGAGAGCATTTTGACAACGTGAAGGAGAAAGCGCCGTCTCCTGTCCAAGTTGTTGGTGTGACTGGGCTGGAAGCACAATCACCCAGTGGGAAAAAGGACAGTACTGGCCCTGACCTTTAGTTACAGCTCCAGACGTCCGTGCTGCTGTTGCACCTTGGAACAAACCAATAAGCTCAAAGGACTGGCCCACCTTCTGTTCACATATTTGTGAAGGCTGGTACTGCCTTTTTGGGAAAAAAAATTACGGCTTGGAACTCTCCATCTCGGGTCCGCACAAGCCATTAAATTCTCTGAATGGTGCAGAGTCCACCATTTGGAAAGGGAAGGACTGCAGTACCAACAAATTGGACAGGAGCACGTCAGCTTCTGCACTTAGGATGGTTGGCGCATACTGTTGTCTCTTTGGGAATCACCTCTGTGAACGACTGCTGGCGCCATGAGTAGCAAGGAGCAAGAGCGTCTGGACCGTGGGGATGATGGCAAAGAGAAACAGCTCCCTTCTGCAGAGGTTGTGGAGGGCCCTTTACTGGCTGCAATGGCATGCGTGCCACTGGGCCTGCTGCTCTGTTCTGTGGCGGCAGGATGGACCACCACATCTGAGCCCACGTTTTTTCCCGGCCACCGATGAGGGCCTGCATGTGTTGACGCAGGGCCGTGGAGCCAACGTTAGCTCCCTTGCCACGCTTCAATTTCTGCCCACAGATTCTACATATACCCATATTCGGCTCCTCCGGTGTCTTAGCAAAGGACTGCCACACTGCCGAGTAGCTGATTTTACCACCGCCGCTGCCTTGCTGAGCCCCTGTGCTGCTACTTTTTTGGACCTGCAAAGGGGGTTTTCTACCCCATGGCCGCTTGGTTCCTGACCTCGCACTGCTGCTACCCTGCTGACTCACGGCCACACTACCCACTTTCGGCTACATCATCATCGATGTTGGATCTTCACTGCTGTCCTCCTCAACGGTCTTGGTATGAGAGGCTGACCCCTCACAACATGACCTCTCATGCCACTCTCCACTTCCATACTTTGCCGCCTACTGCAAGAAGCCGGGGATATCGGCCCCATTTCTTCACTGCCAAGTAGCTGCTGACTATCCTCAAATTGTTCATCCTCGCTGTATAGTGGCGCCGAGCCCAGACCACATAGTAGATCTCTGGCTGAGGGAACCAGACGGGACAGAGGCAGGTTGAGGGCAGGATAGAGCCGCTGAGCTGTTCCCGGGCCATGCCAACTAAGGGTTGTGTCTGACGTTCCCACCTATTCTTGGCTGGGGTTGTCAGATATCATCTGGGAGGAAGTGGATGACCTAGTCAACCATTCAAGAACCCTTGGGTTGCTGGTCAACACATGGCCGCTAGATGCCACCAGCAGTTCTGGCCTCACCGAGTGACCCCTGCTGCGACGTCCCCTTGCTGTGCTGCGACCTGTGCCTGCTCCAGGAATATTTGTGCCACTGCCATTCGCATGTGAAGAGTCTTCCACCTCTCTGTCTTACATACTGTTTGTTCAAAAAATTACAGACTCTTTTTAATGAAGGTATCTGTATATGATAAATACACACCCTGTATTTGACTCCAAATGAACCCACTAACAAGCTTGGGTAACCCCTGGATATAAATTATGCTACAGAAATCACCAGGAAAAAATTTAATGTGGCATGTTAAAACGCCATGTATTTTACTGACTACAAAAGCAGAAACAGGCTTAATTAACCTTCGGATATTAATTATGCTACAGGAAAAATTTCGTCTTTGGCGTTGAAAAACACCGTTTCTTTTACTGACTACAACAGCAGAAAAAGGCTTAATTAACCCTTGGATATAAATTGCGCAAAAGAAATGAGTAGCAAAAAATTAGCTGGTATGTGGCTTGTAAAAACGCCATTTCTTTTACTGAATACAAAAGCAAAAACAGGCTTAGAAAACCCTTGGATATTCAATGTGCTCCAGAACTGAGCAGATGGCATTAAAATGTATATCCAGCAGAATTGGACCGACACTGGACTTCAATTCCAATACCCCACACAATCAAAATGATAACGGAAGAGGAGCAGTCTCTGATAAAAGCTGTGACACCCCCCAAAAATCGCTGTTAAAAACTAATTTCTTTTGTGTGAGATCTCAGCAGCAGCAGCTACAGCACGGCACATTAAGGGTGTTCCTTTCTTTCCCCATAGTTCTCTGCCCCATGTAACGCCATGTGCTCGCAGCCATTTTATCAATTAAAAACACGCTTCATTCCCGCGAATCACCCCAAACGTCGCCTTTGTTCAGAACCAAAGTTTTCCTGAAATTCTAAACGAAGTCACTTCACTAGAATCAATTTGCCCATCTCTAATTATCAGCTTTTGACACATAAAGCCATTGCCTGGACTAGTCCTTTGATTGAAACTCAGGACGCCCGGCTGAATCACCTGGAAGACTTCATCAACGCCATGAGTCAGATGTTTGATGATCCCAATCGCGGTGTTACCGCTGAAGTGGCGATACTAGCCTTGCGCCCTGTTGCCGAGTATGCGATGGAGTTCAAGAGGTGGGCAGTCGACACCAACTGGAATGATGCAGCAAAAATGTGTTTTTTTAGGAAAGGACTACGAAGCGCATTAAAAGATGAACTTGCCCGTGCAGAAGCCCCTTCAGGTTTAGATGCCTTCATTAACCACTGCATTCGAATCGATACCCGACTGAACGACAACAAGAGAGAGGGGCTACTTTAAATTATGACATCAAGCCGTCCCTGTCGGTCCCTGTCTCCTTTCCCAAGGAACCACAGGGGAAGATCCATGGAAAGTCAGGAATCGAGCCTTTGAAAGTCGACTCCATATTAATACACAAGAGCACTGATAGAAGGGAGCATAGGCTCTGGGAAAGTCTATGCTTTTATTGTGAAAAGTCTGATTCCTTCCTTAGCCGAAACTCGAGATTGTTGGCAGCCATTATGGATCCTGACTGCTCATATGAAGAATCAATTGTTTCAGAGACTGAATTATCTGAGAGAGCAGTTGTCCATTCCATCTCATCAGTGGCGCTCCATATTAAGAAATTCTTCCTCCCCATTAAGTTCCTGGTTAACTCTCAGTGGGTATCCACCTGGGCTATGGTAGACTCAGGGGCAAGTGGCAATTTCATGGACCTGTCCTTTGCTCAAAAGCATGGGGTTAAATTCCAGAAAAAACTCTCACCCGTGGTAATGGAGACCGTAGATGGATCTCCACTGAACTCAGGGTCAGTGGATCAAGAGACAGAACCACTTGAGATCATTATGACATTCCATCACCGTGAAGTCTCAAGGAGAGCTTCCCAGCGGAGAATGTTCTTTCAACAGCCCATGTCGACCAAGGTCCCGAAGATCCAGCTCTAGACAAAAAAGTAATAGAGCTACCCTCTGAGTAAAAGGAATTTGCGGATGTTTGCAGCAAACAGAATGCAGACAAGCTCCCCCCACACCGACCATATAGAATTGCTTCCAAGTGCACCTATACCTTTTGGAAACATCTATCCTTTGGCAGGTCCTGAATTAAAAGCCATGAAAGACTTCATAGAAGAAAATCTGGCTAAGGGGTACATCCGCCCATTTTGGTGGGGCTCCCATATTCTTTGTTAAAAAGGACAGTTCTTTGAGACCTTGTATTGATTATAGAGAACTTAAAATTACAACCAAAAAACATTATCCTCTACCACTGATCCCTGAGCTTCTGGAGAGAGTGCGACATGCGAAGATTTTTTCCAAATTAGACCTACGAGGCGCCTATAACTTGTTCCGTATCAGATCTGGGGATAAATGGAAAACAGCTTTTAGGTCACGTTACGGACATTTTGAATATTGTGTTATGCCTTTTGGCCTTTGTGATGTCCCAGACACCTTCCAACATCTCATCAATGACATCTTTAGAGACCTCCTGGACCAGTTCATAGTCATCTACCTGGACGATATTTTGATTTTCTCCAACTCAATGGAAGAATACTATAGACATGTGATACTTGTTCTAGAACGTCTGAGAGAAAACCATCTCTACATTAAGATTGAAAAATGTGAATTTCATCAGCCGAGGTCCAATTCCTTGGTTATATATATTCACCTCATGGTCTACAAATTGACTCTAGCAACATCAAAGCAATAGTAGACTGGCCTACGCCCAGGAGTATAAAGGATGTGCAACGTTTCCTAGCTTTTGCCAATTTCTATAGACGCTTCATTAAGAATTTCTCTGAAATAATTTCTCCTATTACACAGTTGATTATGAAGAAGAATGTTTTTGTTTGGTCTCCCCAAGCATGAGAATCCTTCTCTATTCTTAAGGCCAAGTTCACTACAGCCCCTGTATTCCTGACCCAGAACTCGCCTTCATTGTGGAAGTGGACGCTTAAGACTGTGCTGTAGGGGCTATTCTGTCTCAGAGAACAGGAGACAAGAGCTTATTACATCCTTGTGATTTTTTCTCCTGCTGAGAGGAATTATGACGTGGAGAATAAAGAACTGTTATCTATTGTTGCAGGCAGCCTTTAAGGAACAGGGACATTATCTTCAAGGAACCTCACAACAAATAATTGTTCTTACTGATCACTGTAATCTGGAATTTGTTAGATCTGCCAAGTGTCTATCTCATCGTCAAGCTCGTTGGAGTATTTTCCTCAACCAATTGAACTTTGTAATCTTGTACAGGCCCAGATCCCGTAATGGCAAGGCGGATGCTCTATCAAGAATGTTCTCCAATGATTCCACTCCTACTATTCCGCCAAGACCTTTGTTCCTGAGTCTAATGTTGTGGGAGTAATCCATAATAAAGACTTGCTTAAAGAGATAAGAGAGGCCTACAACACCAACTCCTTGCTGTCTCGACAAGCTGATGATGTGCATTTAGTCCTCAAGAACAAGATATGGACCCACGGGCAGCAGCTATACATACCCGAAACAGCAAGACTGAAAATTCTAAGGTAAGTCCATGATTCTAAGATTGCCGGTCACAAAGGAGTGCAGAAGACTCAGGAATTGTTATCCCGATTCTTTTGGTGGCCCAATTATCTACAGGATGTAAGGAAGTATGTAACATCATGTGACATCTGTGCTAGATGCAAGACTCGTTCTTCACCCTCGGGTTTGTTACAAGCATTGCCGGTCCCCTCTCGCCCCTGGGGTTCTATATCCATGGACTTTATTGTAGATCTACCTACCTCTAAAGGGAAGAATACAATTCTCGTGGTAGTTGATTGACTCACCAAGGCTGCACATTTGATCCCATGTACCGGTTTACCGTCTGCCAAGGACACTGCTGACCTCATAATTCAGAATGTGTTTCGCCTTCATGGTGTTCCGGATGAAGTTGTCTCGGATCGTGGGGTGCAGTTTATATAAAAATTTTGACTGAGTTTTTGCTCAGCACTTGATATTGATATTAATCTATCAACTGCCTTTCACCCACAATCTAATGGACAGACTGAACGCACAAATCAGACCCTGGAACAGTACCTGCGATGCTATATTTGTCACCTACAAGATGACTGGGTTGATCTGAGTTTTCGTACAATAACTCCCAAAATGCCTCTACCAAACAAACTCCTTTCTTTGCTAATTTGGGGTAACAGCCAAATATTCTTCCCAAATTCCCTGCGTTCCACATATTCCAGCTGCAACGGAAAGGACCTCTGCACTACAGCAAAATTTAGAACTACTGAAGGAGACACTAGAGAGGGCTCAAGAAAATTACAAGAAGACGGCAGATAAACATCGTAGGCCAGCACCAAATTTTAAAGTGGGGGATAAGGTATGGCTTTTCACCAGAAATTTGAAACTTAAGGTTCCTTTTCCAGAACTGGGACAGAAGTTTGTTGGGCCGTATAAGATCATCAAGATAATCAGTCCAGTAGCTGTTCGGCTCAAACTCCCACCAGCTATGAAGATCCATCCTGTGTTTCATGTGTCTCTACTAAAGCCTGCCGTGTCCAACCCCTTTCCTGGACGTGTTCCTCCTCCTCCCGATGCAGTGGAGATTCATGGGAAAGAACAGTTTGTTGTGGAGCAAATCCTGGACCCGAGAATTTTCAGGAACCAGCTATAATGCCTCATTAAGTGGCCTGCCTTAATCCACCGTCCACCTGGAGCAGTAATATAATTCAGATAGACACCGAGAATGTGGAAACAAAGCCGGGGTCCAGTTATGATAAGCACAGATAATACCCTTGTACAAATATTCTTTCATTAGAACAACGCATTTCATGTTTTCAAAACACTTCATCAGGGTCATTACACTTAACGGGGTTAAGGTAAAAATGGTCACCAGGTTAACTTGACTGTGAAAAGTGAACAGCAACTAAAATTATATGTTATTAATAGTCCTAATTTTCAGTCCAGGGGGTCGTTGTTTTGGAATATTTCAGGAAGAATATCTTGTAGAGGAGCATTCAAAAAGGTAAAAAGGAGAAATGACAGAAGAAGAGGCCTCCAGTGGCAAATAGCCATTACTACAGTCCTATGTGGATCTTGGGTGATATGGTGATTCCTCCTACAATGGGTGCCCAAAACTCCTTCCATGTCTCGCTCCTCAAACCATTGCTCCTTAACCACTTTTCTCAAATGTTTGCTTCTCCTTCCACCGACATCTTGAACGTAAAAGAGATTCTGGGTGGGTCGACTATTAAGGGGAAGCGGAACTATATTGCACTGGCAGGGGTTCGGGCCAGAGGAGAGGTCCTGGGAACCGGAGGACAATATTCATCACTGCGGGCTTCTGCTAAAATGTAATCGGACCAAAAAGAGGAAGAGACTTAAGGGGGGGGAGTACTGTTACTGGCGTTCCCGCTCCCTGCACTGCAGGTCACGAGTGCACTCGTGTCTCTCCCCCTGCTGCTGCAGACACGGGTGGGGCCACAACTCGTGTGATGGGCCGCGCGCAAACTCATAACTGTGTGTCTCAGTGCATGAACTCACCTCTCCTCGCTCCCTGCTGCTCCCATGCTGGCCAAACAGAGGCGTAGCTATAGGGGGTACAGAGGCAGCAGCAGGAAACGGGCCCAGAAGCCTGAAAGGGCCCAAAGGCCTCTCTGCCACATATGAAAGTACCCGTATAATAATTGGCACATATAGATTTTGCATTGGAGCCCCGGAGCTTGAAACTACGCTTCTGTGGCCTGACCTTCCAGTCTGTCACCAACTACGAGTCTGTCATCGGATTCTGTACCTCGCTACATCTTGGCCGCCTCCACAAGCAAGTTGTGTCAGGGGTAATGATCTGAGGGTCTCTTGCTGCAACAAACCCAACCAGCCTTGTTACGGGATTGGTGAAAAACACAAGCACCTTAGACTCCACTCCCTGACGTGGCTCACACCACCGCTTAGAGTGGTCCAGTGCATCCCCTACCCACAGCCGTTACAAGCTGACTCCCTTCTCCTTTTGATCTTTGCATTCTGTCCAGTTGGTCAAAGCTGGTGACCCCCAACAGAGATCACGAGAGCCCTCACTGCACATTCTTCTTGATTATTTTTGAGTCTTGTGTTTCTATGTTTGTTCCTCCCCAGACTCAGTCACGAAAGTGTCTCTAATACTCTGGTATTAATACCCAGTGTGTGGCAGAGCTAACTAGCCCAGCACCCTATTGGTCATCATCTATAGGAGGGGTCTGCAACATTGGCTCTTAAACCGTTGGGAAACTACAAGTCCAATCATGCATTTATATAATCTATATCTGTGGGCATGATGGGAGATGTAGTTTCCCAACAGCTTGCAGACCCCTGACCTATAGTATGTAAGCGGTGAGCAATAAAAAGGGTTTCTAAGGGTTGATAAATAACTAATAATAATAATAATAAAAAATAATACTCCATACATAGGAGTTAGGAAAGATAAAAATATAACGGTATAAAAACATGGGGCGGGGCTTAGAAGCTACTTTTAACAAAAAAACCATTATTTAAAATGGTGTAGTACATGGCAGGACCCCATTCCCCGGGGCCCCCCCCCCTTTCTTCGTCCCCCCCCTTTCACCACGACCCTCCACCCCCCCCACCATTTTTTCTTGGGGCCCCCCCAAAAAACCCCCCCAATTTGGGCACGCACCTTACCCCTCCCTACCCCCACCCCCCCTTCCCCCCCATTACAAACACCCCCCCCTTTTTCCCCCTTTTCCCTTTCGGGCCCCCCCCCCGGGCCCCCCCCCCCCCCCCAAAAACCCCCTTTTTTTTTTTTCTCCCAATTTCGTAAAAAAATTCCCCCCTTTTTTAAAACCCTTTCCCCCCCGCCCCCTTTTTCCCTAAATTTCCCCCCCCCTTCCCCCAAACCAATCCAATCACCCAAAACCCAACCAAAAACCCCAACCCCCCCCCAATCAAAAAAAAAAAAACCTTTTTCCCCAAAAAAAAAAATTTTTTTTCCATCCAAAAAAAAAAACAAATTTAAAACCCCCCCCACCCCCCCCCCCCCCCCCCCCCCCCCCCCCCCCCCCCCACCCCCCCCCCCCCCCCCCCCCCCCCCCCCCCCCCCACCCCCACCCAAAAAAAACAAAAACAAAAAAATTTAAAACAGGAAAAACTTCCAAAAAAGTTTCGGCAAAAAAAAAACGGAAAAAACAATAACCAAACATTTTAAAAAATTTTTTAAAACAGGGTATTTCAGGGGGGGGGCTTTGTAAGCAATAACAAAATAAAAAAATTATTAAAAATATTATAAAAAAAATATAACACACGTATAATAGGGTAGTCAGGGGCGGGGTTAAAAAGTATATATACATATTTTAAAATTTGTAAAAACATGTGAAAATACATGGGCGGGGCTTATGAACACATATACATATTAACCATTGATCCCAGGGTTAAGTACGGGGCGGGGCTTATAAAAATATTACTTTAAAATAAAAATGTAAAAAAATTTAACATGACGGGGCATAACCCTATAAACAAAAATAAAAACATTGTATAACATGGTGTAGTACTGGGGGGTTTTAAAAGCTACTTAATTATATAAAACATTGATGACATGGTGTAGTACATGGGGGCTTATGAAGTACTATATACATATATATAATTTTTTAAAGGGGGTTTATTCGGGGCGGGCCCTTTGAAGCAACTATATACATTTTACTTTATATAACAGGGTTAGCATGGGGGCTTATGAATACTATAAATATAAAAAATTTTATAACATGGTGTGTCAGGGGCGGGCTTATAAAGCTACAAATCATAATACATTATATAACAGGGTGTAGTCTGGGGGGTTTATAATACTATAAATTTTAAATACATTGTTAACTTTTCTGTAGACATGGGCGGGCTATGAAGCTAACATATAAATATAAATTTAAAAAATATAAATATATATATAATTTAAAACGTGAGACATGGGCATGGCTTTGAAGCAATATAAAAAATTATTTTAAAATTTTATATAACATGGGTATTCATGGGGGGGCTTATGAAACAAAAACATAATAACTTTAAATTTAACATTGTATACAGGGGGGGGGTTAGAAGCTATATATACAAAATATACTAGTATAACATTGTAGAATCGGGGCCGGGGAAAAGGCTTTTTGGTCCCCTAGGCAAGTAAAACCCAAATGGGCCCCCCCCCCTCACTCCCCAAAAAACCCCCTCCCCCCAAAAATTTCCCTCTCCCCCCTGCCCAGGTCCTGCACTAATTTTCTGCATATTTCCACATGCTCCCTTTCCCCTCCCATCAGCAGTCACGCACAATGAAAATCACCCTGACAAATTTGCATTTTCAATTCGCTCCCCATATGACAGGTAAATACCCTTTCATAACGTCACTAAAAAATCCACCCATAATACAAATTACCAGCGAAGGATTGTTACTAAAAACCCCCTACAAAAACCCAAAACCAAAATATTACTACTTAAAGGGTCAAATAAACGCCAGACCCTGACCGAACCCCCCCCCACATGTGACTATCAGCTTTCAAGGGTCTGATTACTATACCACCGCCACAGTGACCATAAGTGGTAGAATAGTTGTATGTAGACGCTTGCAGACCCTATACCACCCCCAAAAACAATGACCCCAAAAGTGGGAGATACTTTTTTATGTAGGTGCGTTGCAGACATATACCCCCCCGCCATACTGACCCAATAGTGTAGATACTAGTTGTAGAGACCTCGCAGAAAATACCACCCCCATACAGTGACCAAAAGTGGTGTACAGTTGTATGTAACTCTCAGAATATAACGGTTACACTGCAGTTTCATTTAGTGACCAAGGGGAGTCTTTTTTTGTCAGCATCGTTCCTTTTCCCTTTTCTTTTCCATCCGTTCACACCCTTTATGCTGGTTTCTCCCGGCAAATCTCCCCGAGGATTTGACTAAATACTTAGAATCCTCACATTTCCGTAAATCCTTTAAATTTTAGGTATATAAGTCCCTTTTTAGAAGGTATATAGATAGCCCTCTCAGTCGGAGGTATATAGAATTGTCCCCTTAACAGGTAGGGAATAAATATAGGGTTACTCTCAGCAGTATAAGAAAAGGGTCATCTCAGGCGGGAAATAGATATGGGGGACTCAGGGGTATATAAAAAGGGTCACTCTCAGGGTTATAGAATGGGTCATCTCAGGCAGGTAAAAAGAATAGGGGCACTCAGGGAGGGAATAGATATAGGGTCACTCTCAGGCAGGTAAATAATATAGGGGCACCAGGAGAATATGATATAGGGTCACTCTCAGGAGGGATATAGACATAGGGTCACCTCAGGCAGGTAAATTTGATATAGGGGCACCAGGAGGTATATAATATAGGGTCACTTTAGGCAGGTTTATAGTATAGGGCTCAGGCGGGATATAGGGGCACACAAGCAGGTATTAGCTATGGGGTCGACAGGTATATAGCTAGGGGCCCCAGGCAGGTTTTAAAGGGGGTCAGGGAGGGAATAGGGGCTCAGGGACATATAGGGGGTAGACAGGCCCTATAGGGGGTCAGGCAGGGGTATAGGGGCTCGGCAGGGGTATGGGGCCACAGGCGGCGATAGGGGCCACAGACAGGCATATGGGGCCCCAAAGGAGGCATATGGGGGGCCCCAGCAGGCGTATGGGCCAAGGGAATTTTAAAAGGGGTACAGGCAGGCATTTTTGGGGCCCCAGGGAGGGTATGGGGCTAGGCAGGGGTATAGGGGCCCCAGGCAGGATATAGGGGCTACAGGCAGGGGTAAGGGGCCCCAGCAGGCTATGGGGGCCCCAGCGGGAAAAGGGGCCCCAGGCGGCTAAAGGGGCCACAGGAGGCGTATAGGGTCAGGCAGGGGTTAGGGCCACAGGCGGTATTAGGGGCTACAGGGAGCGTATGGGGCCCAAAAGGCAGGTGAATTGCCAAGGCAGGTATATAGAGGGTCAAGCAGCCATATAGGGGGTTAGGGCGTATAGGGGCTAGGCAGGCGTATAGGGCCACAGGCAGGGGTATGAGGAACAGGGAGGATATGGGGGTCACAGGCAGGCTATGGGGGGACAGGAGGGGTATGGGGGCCCAGCCAGGGGGACGGGGGCTCAGGCGGGGTATGGGGGCCCCCTATAGCTATAGGGGCTAGGGGAGGGAGTAGCTAGGGGCCACAGGCGGGCATATGGGGGGCCCGGAGGCGATAGGGGGTCAAGCGCCGTATAGGGGTAGGCAGGCGTTAAGGGCTTTAGGAGGCGTATGGGGGGCCCAGGCAGTATATAGGGGCCACAGGAGGGTGTAGGGGGCCCCAGCACGTATAGGGCTCAGGGAGGGGGTATAGGGCCACAGGGAGGTATAAGGGGTACAGGCAGGGTTGGGGCTACAGCAGGGGTATGGGGTCACAGGAGGTATAAGGGGGGACAGGCAGGGGAAAAGGGGTACAGGGAGGGGGTATGGGGCTACAGGCAGGGGTAGGGGTCACAGGGAGTATTGGGGGACAGGCAGGTATTTAAAGGGGGTCAGGCAGGGGTATGGGACCACATGCGGCGTATGGGGCCCCAGGCAGGGATATAGGGGGGAGGGAGGCAAAAATACTTTATTCACTTACCTGTTCCCGGCCCCGCACTCCTCTTCTTTTCCGGGGCGGCCCCCTGGGAGTCCTCGGGCCCTGCGCTACATCACTGCATCGCGACGCTGCCACTGGCCGCCGGGGTCCACGGGCCTCAGCGCGTGAGGGCCCCGGGGGCCTCCTGTGTCGGCCCGCGCTTACCAGAGGGTCCACGATCCCCGGGGATCGGGCCCCCCATGTCTGCGGGGCAGGGGGGGGGGTCCTCTCTTTCCCGCAGAAGCGGGCAAAAGACTGGGCGCTTTAGGCCCACGGGAGCGGCCCGGAGCCCCGGGGAGGGTTTGGGGCCCCGCTGCGCCTTAAAGGGGTCCCACCCTTGCCCCACCCGTAAAACCCAAATCGCCCTTTCTCTACACTGATGAGGGGCAAAACCCCCAAACGCTATGTAGATGAGCAATATTTGGGTTGACAATTATTCCCTTTTTTCTTTTCAAAGATTCAGGAATCAGAAGTAAATTGAGGATTTGTTTTCAACCATAAGGGGGCAGTGAGCTTTCCCGGTCCTTTCCCATAATGCCCTTTTGTATCAGATCTGATGTGGGCTAAAAGGGAAAACAAAAAAACTACACACCCTTAAATGGGGCCTATGGAAGATGTTCCCCCCTATACCCTTTAAA
>JAODAL010073659.1:0-14661 GCA_025379985.1 Phyllomedusa bahiana
GTATCTCTTTGTTTCCCTTTTTTGTCCTTTTGGGCTTCCTGACAAATGTTTTATAAACATTTATATTTCTTGCGGAATTTTGTGCATTTTGGTTCCAGGAATAAATTGTTCCCCTTCCTGCTTCATATACATGATATGCTGGAGATACCTACCAGTTATATTGGTTATATGTCCTTCTGGACATGGGATACAGTCATGGCAGCAGGAATGGTGGCTTCCTTTTGGAGATCGTCGACTTCCTGGCAAACAAACTTTAGAGCATAAACTTACAGGAATCTAGGAAAAAACATAAATGTAGATAAGATTGTGTCTTCCTGTCAGGTCATATTCCTAATAAGGAGAATGTCATAAATGTGTCGCACCCGAAAGATCCAAAAATGCTGGAAATATTTCTCCATAGAAAAATATCACTTTATTCATGTATCTTGTTATTTTGATTATCCAGACTTCAGTCCAGATCAATAAAGAAATTAATATCCCAAACCAGACCCTTAAACGGATCAAACAATAGATCAAAGAAAAAATCTCATGCCCCAGCCAAGACCCATAATCAGACTCCAGACCCCTAAATAAATTCAGATCTCAGACCAGTTCCCGGCATTGAAAAAGTGGACTGATTAAGAATTCACATTGTTAAGGTACGCACTGCAGATCAGAATGTGAACTGTGACTCATATTCCCATTGAAAACAGTGGGACATTTTAGGAGCATTTTTTATGTGTATTGTGGTGTTTTAAAAGTGCATTTTATGAGTTGGTATGTGGGGCCTATGGAGGGAACAAATGAGAATTATTATTATCATATCTGACACAAAGACGGCTAATACTTTCATCTGGGGCATTTGTATAATAAAGACACAGCTTCCATCTGAGGCATTAGTAGCACAAGGGCACTATTACCATTTGGGGAATTAGTAGCATGAGGCACTACTGGGTACTAGTTTTATGGGGAACTATTTCGATCTTTGGTGTTAGTATCATCAGGGCACTACTTCTATCTGGGACATTAGTATAATGATTTTTAGGACATTAGTATAATGGTGTCACTACTTCCACCTGGGGCACTACTGTCATCTGGGGCCTTGGTAACAAGAAGCACAACTTCCATCTGGGGGCATTAGCATCATGAGGGCACTACTTCCATTTGGGGCATTAGTAGTCTCAGGGCACTATTTCCCTGTGAGGGTACTTCTTTTCTCTGGGACATTAGTATCAAGGATCACTACTTTCATCTGGGGCATTATTATTATGGGGAACTACTACCCTCTGGGGCACCATGGGTGAGGAGTTTCTGTAGAGGTTGGGGAAAGGTCATGGAAAACTGAGGAGCTTCAGATATTTTTGTGTCAAATTCTGCAGAGACAAGACATGTCTACAAGAAGTCACTATGGTCGTCATTAAGGGAAAGTGAGTGACTAAAATCAGGGAAGATGTCCCCTGTGAGTCACTGGATATAATATTTTTCAGGAACGTACAGAAAGTCTTGTGGAGTCACAGTGTGGTTTATTATCCATTAGTTCCTATCATTCATTTCTAGGTTGTGAGGAAATATATGGAAGGTTTGGAATCTTGTTCTCACCTTTCCTTCTTTCATTTTATCCCTGTGGGAATAGAGTCAGCTGTTTATCTTCCATTAGTGATGGATTGAAGCTGCCTACAGTAACCCGCATGGAGATATATTCAGTGCCAGTGATTTTCTTCACTTCTTCATTACCAGTTCACAATGTCCAGTATTTCAGCCATTTCTCCTTTCTCATTAAATCTAAAGGATTCATGGTGTAGACCTGTGAATTCAATATGACTGACAAGGTTTCTCAGCTTAGAAAACAAGAAAACAATTAAATTAAAATGTTTAATCCCAATGTCTGATATGTCAAAGTCTACAAGTTGATCTTCTAGAGAGGATGACCTCTCTATTATAGAAGCCACCTATGAGATTTGAATGGACTCTGACAGAAAAAAATATATATATCTTTTTGCCATGTGTAAGTGGCATCACTGTGATTTATGACATGGCTGGATGTTTTGGAAAAGAATAGCTTGATGTCTGTAAGGCAGTGGCCTCCCGGGAGGATCCTATAGATAGGCTGGGGTCTTTAGATACGGCTGGAGGATCTCTATAGACATGGCATTGTGATTTCTATAGACATCGCTGAGTGATCTCTATACTGTAGATGTGGCTGGATGATCCCTATACTGTAGATGTGGCTGGATGATCCCTATAGACACGGCTGGATGATCTCTTTTGCATGGTGATGATCTTTAGAATGGCTGGGTGATCTTATGGGTTTGTGGCTGGATGATCCCTATAGCACGGCGGGATTTCCCCTATAGACATGGCTAGATGATCTCTATAGACATGGCTGGGTGATCTCTATAGATGTGGCTGGAGGATCTCTACAGGCATAAAAGGATGATTTCTATAGACATGTACAAAAAGAAAACAAAATGTAGTTTTGTGCATATGTCTTCTGAATATTCATGAGTATTCAGAAGACATATGCACAAATGTCTAGACATTTTCTAGAGCAACATGCTGGCTCCTTGAAAACATTTAGTTTTAAGGTATAGAGCACGTTATGAAACCTTACCATGGAGACTGGCAAAGCCTTTCACGGCAACGGGAGGCTCAGTGGATTTCAAATTTGAATTCTAGAGCTCCCAATCAATTTAATTTTAGAACAGATCTCTTGTATGTATATTGATACATAGATTACGTCATATACCAATAAGTCTTGGCTTGTTTTTATGAGTGTTAGAGTTGAAATATATTTAACAGTGTTTCAGTCATGGTCACTTTAAATGTAAACAGATGCCAAACAGTTTAGTGAGGTTTCTAACGATTGGTTAGTGAATGTTTTTAACTACTCCATTTTGTCACACAAAGTAGCTGAGAACTAGGGCCGTGCTGGCCTGAAACGCATAAGCGTGTGACAGTTTTATCACCTCACCCATTTTTGTATGTTCCGTGGAATTTTTAACCTACAACAATAAAGTCTGCTTTTACATGTAGCACTGGATCGTGAAATTTTACATTTTCTCTCTATATCATTTTTGGAGTATAGAACTATCGAAGGAATGAGCAGTTTCTAGATATTTTTCAGGTGGAGGCGGCAGGTAGAAGTACGGGTTTGGATGTGTGGTTTAAAAGACACAGAGGAGTCAAAGATTATCTCAAGACAGTGGACATGCAGGACCAGTGAGAGTGTAGTACTATTTAATGTGATAGAGAGATTAGGTTAGGACAGTGTTTCTCAACTCCAGTCCTCAGGACCCACCAACACATCATGTTTTCAGGATCTCCCACAGAATGCACTGACAATAATTACATCACCTGTGCAGAATGCACTGACCATAATTATATCACCTGTGCAATGCTAAGGAAATCCAGAAAACATGACCTGTTGGTGGGTCTTGAGGACTGGAGTTGAGAAACACTGGGTTAGGGGATAGAGTGGGATGGGAGATGTGAGGAGAAGAAAGAAGATATGAACGATAGACAATCTTCTAGAGAACAGAGAGTTAACATCTGAATTGGAGATGTAAAGTTGGCTGTCATTAGCATACAAGTGGTACTGAAAGCCATGTGATGCTATGAGATTATTCTGATCGACATGGGTTACTCTACAAATGGAGTTTCCCCACTAAAATTTTCATAAACAAAGACGGGTCTTCCATGAAAAAGACCTCTCCCCTGCGCCAACCCCACTCGGAGCTTCTGCTGCCTCTATTTCTAACCTTCCTGAAGATTGGTCAACTGTTAAAAAAGGTGAATGGTTTCTACATAATTGATACTTTGCTGTCGCTGCCCGACATCATTAGGGTATTTTATTTAATTTTGTTTTTTATTTTTTGCAAACCCCGCCAACGGAGTTTGCTCAGTCTACACTGATCAAATATGGTTTACTTATGTTTCTCTTCATCGCTCTACCCTTCTCCTCTCTTCTTTCCATGATCCCTTTGACTTGGAGGAAATTGTGCCTTCGTTTACTAGAAGATCAAAAAAGGGTTCTGTAATAATGTCGGAGAATATCGGTTTCTTTCTGTCTTTTTAAATGTCCATTAATATTGTGTCCTTCAATGTATGGAGCCTGAATGGCCCTTTTAAACACTCCAGACTATGGGAGGAGTAAAATCACATAATGCAGATGCTTTGTACATTCAAGAGACCCAACTTTTAAAAAATCTAACTTTTCCTCACATTTTGCATTCATGTAATGACAGAAAGAAAGTCGGAGTCTTTATCGCTATTCGAGACTCATTATCATTCCAGCTTATTAACTCCTTGATTGACAACAATGGGGAGTGTGGAGTAGTTATCCTGAAGTGCAAAATGGATAACTCCACTTACTCTTTGGTGAATCTATTTCCTCCCAAATTCACCCCGGGGAGTGTGACCTTATGTGGAGATTATAACCTTGTAAATAGTGCTGCTTTGGACTCCTCTTCACCAGTGCAGTTACACTCTTGGCTATCTAAAGCTGACCTATATGATGTCTGGCGATGTCTTCACACTTTAGAGAAAGATTTGAACTTTTATTCCAATAGATCATTCATATTCACGCATTGATATCTTGCTACTTGACAAATGGTTACTTCATAAAGTCAGAAAGTGTGACATTGGTATGATAACATGGTCTGATCATGCCCCCATTCGTTGGGTAGTGAACCTCAACCCATTCTATGGAAAAATAATGTATCTGTTTTGTCTATATCTGAATATCACAAAATTATTCAAGCCCATCTATCAAAAGTAAGAGGATCAGGTCAGGATCATTCTAGTCTTGTACAAGCATGTGTAAATCTATCAATATAACTGATAGTATAAGTCAGGAGTGTTGTTGCTGTGTCCAGCCATGTATAGATCTATCAATATGGCTGATAGTATGGGTCAGGATCATTATAGCTTTGTCCAGCCATGTGATGGTCTATCAATACAGCTGATAGTATGGGTCAGGATCATTAGAGCTTTGTTCAACCATGTGAAGGTCTATCACCATGACTGATAGTATGGGTCAGGATTGTTCTAGCTGTGTCTAGCCATGTATAGATCTATCAATATGGCTGATAGTATGGGTCAGGATCATTAGAGCTTTGTCCAGCCATGTGTAGGTCTATCAACATGACTGATAGTATGGGACAGGATTGTTCTAGCTGTGTCCAGTCAGGTGTATGTCTATCAATGTGATTATTGGTAGAGGTCACCATCATTTGTGCTGTCTCCCCATCTATTACACTGTGACTTTTTTCATACTAGTGTGAATTGATATTTATTCAATGTGCAGTTTTTTTATCATTCAGTTGTTCCCCTAGTGGAGGGATGTGTGAATTTCTGCTCATTAGTAGTGTTGAGCGATTGCGTTGGCTATCGAGATCGATCGATAGTCGATAGTCGGCCGCTATCGATAAGGTTTTTCGATAGTGAGCATCGATTATGCGCGATGACCATTAAAGTCTATGGAGAGCAACAACACCTTCATTATTACACCCAAACAAGGCTGGAAAAGCTGAAATTAACATCCCAACAGTCAATGGATACGTGCTACATCTTAGGCAACACACTTAGGTTATAAAAAGTCACAGAAAAAAAGTCACAGACCATTACTACCCCTGTCTTGTACCACAGCCTGCCCTTAAACCTGCATCACCCACAAATTAAAAAGTGCCAAAAGGGCAGTATGATTTGAACCATCATTTACTTAAACGGGGACTTGAATATCCCTGTCCTGGAACGCAGCAAGAGCCCCAAACCTGCAAGACCCCCACAATTAAAAAGTGCCTGAAAAAAAAGGAGTCTTTCAACCACCATTTTAGTTGAACTGGACATTGACTATACCTGTCCGGGGCCACAGCTTTGAGCCCCCAAACCTGCATGACCCCCACATTAAAAAGTGCCCGAAAAAGGAGTCTTTCAACCACCATTTTAGTTTCACTGGACATTGACTATACCTGTCCTGGGCCACAGCATGAGCCCCAAACCTGCATGACCCCCACATTTAAAAAGTGCCGGAAAAAGGAGTCTTTTCAACCACCATTTAGTTTCACGGGACATTGACTATACCTGTCCTGGGCCACAGCATGAGCCCCAACCTGCATGACCCCCACATTTAAAAAGTGCCTGAAAAAGGAGTCTTTCAACCACCATTTTAGTTGAACTGACATTGACTATAACCTGTCCTGGGCCACAGCATGACCCAGGGCCCGGGAGTTACAGTGGGTGCGGTGAAACCCCAAAGGCTGGCGTCCGTCATCTTTTAAAACACGCAGGTTAAAATGCCCTGATGACGCAGAAAACGAAAACTGTCGTGCTAAAGCAGAGTGCGGAAGCGAAGTGTGAGAACTCAGCCTTCCTCAGTACACAGTCAATACCGGGTAGCGCTTGCCCCCTCCTGTATGAGTTGGACCAATAGAGCTTCACTTAGAAAAACAGGAGGTTACCGCTCCAGTTACACACAGCTGCCCTTTATCTTGGCATTCTTTTTCTCATTTTACCCAACGTGCTGAGGAAATGGTCTCTGTAATTTGTTCTCTGTACGTGCTCCAAAAACCATTTCCACTGAATAACCAAAATCTGGTCAATTTTTCCTGTACCTCCCTTGTAAATTCAGAGGAATTTTTTTTTAACAGCTATTTTTGTACTTTGAAAGTTTTTTAGTACTTTAATTCTAGAAAACACATTTTTAAAATAGGAAATGGAATCCCACCATGTCTTTGTTTCTCTTTTTTCATTGTATTAAAGGGGTTTTGTCTCAATACAGGGATTGATAGCTATGTTAAAGATCTTGAAAAAACAAGTCATTTTGCAATATGTGTCCATTAACAGGTCCACCTATTCCTGTTTCTGACAGCACCATCACCCTTGACCACTCTTGACAATTTTGAAGAACCAAATGTCGGTTAGAAACAACATTTTTTAGAATAGGACCTGTATATAGCTGCATGTCACAGCAAATGCCCCCAAAAATTCAAAGCATGACCCTTGAGCCACTTTGGTAAATTGTGAAAAAACAAATTCCTGTTAAGAAACAACATTTTTTTATAATAGGAACCTGTAGTATTGCGGGCATTTCAAAGCAGCATGACACATAAAAATTTAAAAATGACTTCTCAGCCACTGTTAAAAATTGTGAGGAGAAATGCCACTTAGAAGCCACAATTTCTGTTACAAAGGACCATGATTATTGCGTATCTCACAGCTACATGACCCCAAAAAATTATAAATATGACTTCCACCACTATTAAAAATTGTGAGGGAGAAATGCCACTTAGAAGCCACATTTCTGTTCCAAAGGACCATAATTAAGCTGTATCTCACAGAAAACAGACCCCAAAAAATTATAAAATATACTTCTCAGCCACTATTAAAAATTGTGAGGGCGAAATGCCACTTAGAATTTCACATTTCTGTTCCAAAGGACCATGTTTAAATTGCTGTATCTCACAGCAACATGACCGCAAAACCATTGACAATGCGAAAACTTCTTAAGATAAAGTGAGTAAATGGAATACGGTGTTGTCATGAAACCTTGCTGTCTTTTACAGTCTCCTTACAGCAAAACCAGCAAAATGAACTGTGGGAAAAGGAGAATAAAATTGCAGTAAGAAATGATCATTTTAAAAAAAAGTTTTCAAGAGGACCATTTCTGTTTTGAAAAGAAATGTGAAGTAGACGGGCAACTAATCGGTGACCTCGGCAATTGGGGCCACAACATCATCAGAGACCCATGCCTGATTCATCTTGATGAAAGTCAAACGATCCACATTATCTGTGGAAAGCCGGATGCGGTTGTCTGTAATGACTCCTCCAGCTGTGCTGAAGGTCCCGCTCAATATGACGCTGGCTGCTGGGCAGGACAACACCTCTCTGGCGTGACGAGCCTGCTCGGGCCATTCGTCCATTTTGGATTCCCAGTAGTCTATTGGGTCCGGAACACATGCAAAAACATCGGTGTTGAGACGCAGATAGTCGTGCACCATGTACTTAAGCTGATCTCTGTGTGTTGGATGTGTGCCCTGCTTTGGGCATCGTTGGTGAGGTGGTAAACAAAGATTGCCAGAGGTCACCCATTAGGCTTCTGCCACCTTGCCTGCTGCTGCCGCTCGCCTACTTGGCACTCTACTGCTGTCACGCGCTGTGTTGTTCCACCGTGACATTTGGGGAACGTGAACAGACGCAACAGATGTCTCCATTTGATCAATCAGCAAGGTCTCCTTTTTCCTGCATTTTACTCTCTATTTGGGTGGGTGGAAGGAAAGTGCTGATTTTTGTTTTGTACCGGGATCCAGGAGGGTGGCCACCCAGTAACTGTTTTTCCCATTTTGATGGCCTTAAGCGGGATCATGTTGGAGGAAATGCAGCATCCAAGCACTCATGTGAGGATGGAGCCTTGATTTCCCAAGCCTCTGGGTCGAGGGGCACTAGCAAACGATCTTCCCCATCTCTCCTCCGCCTCAAATTCGCGCCAACCTCTTTCCAAGGCAGGGACGTCGGTAAACATCGTGTCTAGGAATAACCTCCTCCTCCTCCTCCTCCGCTGCCTCCGGCACAGCTTCAACACAGCCCTGACTTGCCTGAGATGATGCACCCTGAGAGCTTATCGCCCCCTTTGCACTAGCTCTGGACCCCGAACCACTGCCAAAATGAAGACCGATAAAAAATTGTGAAACTGTCGGGCCTTTGGATTTGACGGAGAGAAAGGCCTCGTGTCCGCATCTGTGTCCATCTCCTCCTCCGTCGCGGGCGGGACCTTTTTGTTTCAGAGTGTCCAACGATCGTTCCAGAACTAAGATCACCACAATGCTCATGCTGACAAGGGCATTGTCCGAAACTGACCATTTTGGTGGCTTCTTCAAAACTGGCAAGGATGGTGCAGAGCCTTTCACCTGCCTCCACTCTCGTGGTTCAACACCCCAGGTCCGTACCGCTGTTTTGTCAGGCCATGTGTCACTTCGTACTGCGTAATGGCTTTGGGCGCTGCTTCCACAATCGCTGGAGCATGTGTAGGGTGGAATTCCAGCGTGTTTCCACGTCAACAATGAGACGTTGACGGGGAGGCCGAGGTGACGTTTGCAATGCAGCCAGGCGGGACGAAGCAGGGTGCGAACGGCGGAATGCGAACTCAGACCTCGAGCCTTCATAGCAGGCAGTCCAGACCCGGGTACTCTTTAGAAATTTCTGGACGACAATGTTTCATGACATGTGCCTGCAAGGGATGTGCTCCAGCCTACCAAACTTAAGGGCGGCCAGCAATTTTCGCCCTTTAAACGCACACCCCCCTTGCCTGGCACAAGGTTCTTGTCACCCAGCCAGCGCTCAGTCTCGTTGCTTAGAGCCTCCACAGCTCCTGCCCTTTGTGTGTGGACGGTCCCAAGGCAGATTAATTTCAACACGCCTGGTGTCTCTGGCACGTGATGCCACCAAGAGGACCTTGGGGGAAAGAGCCCTGCACCTCCATGCGGTTTTGAAGAGCGTGCGCCGAGCCTGAGAGCCACCGTCACCCCCAGAGACATACCACCCAGCTCACCCAGTGAGCTGTCACAGGGGATATAGCGGCCTTGGCCGTGGCTACTAGTCCATGTGTCGGTGGTGAGATGGACTTTCCGGACACAGATGCAGACAATGCGCTTGAAATTTTAGATGACACTGGCGGCCAGGGCGGGGGACGGCTTTTCGGGGCAAAGAAATGCCTGCACGCATCTGGTAAATTTGGGGGCAAGCGAGGCCATGACGTGGCGGAACCATCTGTGTCCACCAGACGGAAAGGCAACATTTCCAAGGCCAAAAGCCGGCAATGCCGACATTCAGTTTTGGCTTTGGGATGGTTTGGGTTAAAGTGTTTCTTCTGCTCCCAAACCTGGAAGGACAGAAGGCGGCTGCTAGACTGGCCGCTGTACGCGTGCAGTCTTTAAACTGGCGGAAGGAGAAGGGGTAGGATGGGGGCTCGGTGTGCTGGGGGTACTCGGGCGACGGTGGAGGCTGAAGCGGAGGCTGATCCCTGATCATGATCTGAGAGACATGGGCAGCTGAGGAACGCTTGGGGGTGGCGGAGGAGGAGGAGGCGAGACAGAGGGTTTTGACAGTTTGGGTTGGGGGCCCCGGCGTCGGTCTGGCCTTTTTTGGCCAAGTGTTCCCTCCATTTCACAACCATGCATCGCTGCAGGACTAGACAGTTGGTGGGGTTAACCACTTAACGTCCTTCCTCTACTTATGGTTTACTGCAAAGGGGGATATGACATGTTGGGTGAATCAGAGGCTTGCTCAAAGAAGGACCAGGCTTGAAAGGGTCCTGGGGCCTTTTTGACGGCGAAAAGCGAGGGGCGGGGTTTTGCGCGACCAATGGCTGGCGGAATCATATCAGCGACTTCTGCGACCGCCCCCCTCCCTTTTTGTGGGGGGACCCGTATTGACACTACCCCCATCGTCTTCCTCCTCGTCCACTGATGAAGCGCCCCCAAGCAAATTCTGTGGAAAAGACCAGGATGGAACCGCAATGTCTTCATCATCATCATCATCAACACAGGTGACTGGTTTATCCTGACTTTCTGCCTCCAGAAGCTGCCGGCTACAAGCACGGGGCACTGCACGGCGTTGCCGCCCGCCCGGGAATTTTTTCCGATTGACCGGCTTCCTTCACCTCCTCTGATGGCATCAGTAACTGGGCGTCAGAGCAGACTAAATCATCCTTTTTATCTTTTAACATGCCTTCTGACCCCAACCGCATTTTGTCATCAAAGAGGTCTTCAGACAATGGATTATCCACAGGGTGGGTACACCCAGTTGACATTTTGGGCTGCTTCATGTTGGGACGGATGCTGTGAAGCTGATACGACATTTGTGGCCGTGACTGGGAGGACGAGGAGGTAAGACTGCTGGATGCAGGTTGCATTAACCACTGAAGGACAGATTGGGGACGATGTTCGTTACTTAATTCACAGGGCCCTGACCCACGATGACAGGCCTGACGGTCCCGCAACTGACGATCCGCGGCATGCGTGCTGTCGCCAGCACTGGGAAGGAAGCACCTTCTCCTCGTACCATACCACCATGTGCTACCCCCCTCTTTGCTCGCTTACCACCTGCTTTCGCTCCATGTTCAGAAATATAAAAATTTGAAAGGTATGGAATAGTTTTGGAAAAATCTCTTATTAAAAGACGGCAAATCACAGCTATTCTCAAATCCCTCTAAATCAAAACAAAATGCTGGTTTTAAATTTAACCCGCAAGGTGTCTATCAACAAATTTTGGACTGGGCAAAAGTCCAAAAAACACGTATCTGTTATTTTTGGTATAATAAACGGTATTTTTTTGCACCTTTCAATTCACCTGTGGTTTAATATAAGAATTGCTGTTTTAAGATTTACGTAATGCTGCGTCAAGAACATGCTGGGTGCGCAAAAGTCAAAAAACACTAACTGTTATGTTTTGATATAATAAACGGTATTTTTTGCACCTTTCAATTCACCTGTGGTGAATAGAGAATTGCTGTTTTTAAGATTTACGTAATGCTGCGTCAATGAACAGTGCTGGGTGCGCAAAAGTCAAAAACACGTAACTGTTATGTTTTATATAATAAACGGTATTTTTTTGCACCTTTCAATTCACCTGTGGTGAATATAGAATTGCTGTTTTAAGATTTACGTAGATGCTGCATCAATGAACAGTGCTGGGTGCGCAAAAGTCAAAAAACACGTAAATGTTAATGTTTTGATATAATAAAAGGTATTTTTTGCACCTTTGAATTCACCTGTGGTGAATTTAGAATTGCTGTTTTAAGATTTACGTAGATGCTGCGTCAATGAACAGTGCTGGGTGCGCAAAAGTCAAAAAACACGTAACTGTTATCTAATGATATAATAAACGGTATTTTTTGCACATTTAAATTCAACTGTGGTGAATATAGAAGTGCTGTTTTGAGATTTACGTAGATCTGCTCAATGAACAGTGCTGGGGGCGCAAAAGTAAAAAACACGTAACTGTTTATGTTTTGATATAATAAACGGTATTTTTTGCACCTTTCAATTCACCTTGGTGAATATAGAATTGCTGTTTAAAGATTTACGTAGATGCTGCGTCAAGAACAGTGCTGGGTGGCGCAAAAGTCAAAAAACACGTAACTGTTATGTTTTGATATAATAAACGTATTTTTTGCACCTTTCAATCACCTGGGTGAATAAAAGAATTGCTGTTTTAAGATTACGTAATGCTGCATCAAAAGAACAGTGCTGGGGGCGCAAAAGTCAAAAAACACGTAACTGTTATGTTTGATTAAAAAACGGTATTTTTTGCACTTTCAATTCACCTTGGTGAATTTAGAATTGCTGTTTTAAGATTTACGTAGATGCTGCGTCAATTTAAACAGTGCTGGTGCGCAAAAGTCAAAAAACACGTAACTTTATCTTTGATATAATAAACGGTAATTTTTTGCACCTTTTAATTCAACTGTGGTGAATATAGAATTGCTGTTTTTGAGATTTACTAGATGCTGCGTCAATGAACAGTGCTGGGGTCGCAAAAGTCAAAAAACACGTAACTGTGATGTTTTTCGTACGATACACGGTATTTTTGGGAACAACAACCTGTGCTGACTACAATTGCTGGGTTGTAATTTAACTCAAGGTGGATAAATCAACAGTAAAAGGTGAAATGGGTAAAATTGAAAAATGAACACCTATCTGAAATGTATACTGATAATAAAATTGGAGTTTTGCAGCTAACAAGAGACCTGCAGTTACTAGAAATGATGTTTTATGCAATATAAGTCAGGCTGCCCAATATCCAGGAAATATTTCAATAGCAAACTGTTAATAATAAAGATATTCCACTACAATGTCTACACTAATAGCTGAAACAGGAAAAGCTGTTCTATGTAAAACGAGGCATGTGATTTTTCCAGCCAATCGCAACCATAAAACATCCCAGTCATGACGTTTGCACACACATCTCCCCTCTCTATTCTGTAATCGATTTGCTGGGCCCCCAAAATTACAGGGAAACGCCGAAAAAGGCGCGTTCTTAATAGATGATGCACAGGGTTTTAACCTTAATTATCGCATGATCTTGAAATTTCGATCACCATAAAAACCTTGCCGATTTCAACTTTGTCGATAAAAATCGCTCAACACTACTCATTAGTTATCTGCACCTGTTATATCTTTCCCAAGTATCATAGGGGCTTGTGTTGCCTCCTACTGAGTTCAGTCTATAGTCCAGCCATTGAGCTGTAAGTATGGCCTTGTTGTGTTTTTCTGGATCATTCCAACTTTTTCCAGCCTTGTATAGATCTATCAATATGACTGATGGTTTGAACTTAACTGTTTTGGCTCAAATCCCTTTTACATTGCTAGGCCCCCGGGAGCTACATGTGAACTGAGGATAACTGCATCCAATAGAGTGCGCTGTGGAGCTCCTCAGCTCTTTTCCCATAAGCCATTGCTTTATGCAAAACAGTCAGTGAGGTCTGAATGGCAAGTAAACCCTCACACCGACAAATTTATTGGTTCCTCTCATCAAGGAGAGACTTTTCCCCTTCTTTGCATCAGGATCAGTCTAGCTTTGCCCATCTATGCTCTTGCTGCATCTGGTCAATACTTAATAATTTGCACTTGTTTGGAGGTTAATTGCATTAATTGCCTCCCTATACTAATCCATAAATTGGTGCTTCCTGAGACTGATTATTTTGTCATGTTAGTTATCCTGTCTTCCTACTACTACTTCTTACTACTACTCCTCCTTACTCCTCTGCACCAATATAGCTACACATCTGACTAAGTCTGAACTCCCAGTCCTGTGAATTGAACTTTACATATGTCTTCATTATACTCCTTTATTTGCAGCCTAGACTTCAATTGAGGACTATCCTGGGGATTATGACTTGGGAAACCTCCTGGAAAAAAGTTCAGGCCACCTTTTGGGGATTGACAGTGAAGATCATGAGATTCCTCAGACTCCATAACTTCTTGAAGTTATATCAAACATTTCTTTACAGCTGACTATAACAATAAACCCCTTCGTTGCCTCTTCTATTGGATTCCAGATTTGACAAAGTACATCTCATACTGTGTTTTGGCCTTAATATTTCTTACATACTGTATTATTCTCAGCACATGAACTGGTTTATATCTTGTATAAATATTTTTTGCTTTCACTCACTTTATGTAGGAACTTAAATGGTTTCAGTAGTTTTGCGCCGGTTTTCCGTAAGAAGGTATATAAGTCATGGAGAGCGTGTGCCATGGTCATGACAGACACATACACTCGATAGGCTACTGGATCTCCAAAATAATCTATAATACCTGAGTATCTCTCCCTTTCTGTACCGTTATGAAGGCGTAATCCAGCGACTGCTGAAAATAATTGATTTTTGCTCTTATTTTCTGAGTAGCACAAATGTGAATAAATCCAGATGTCCTCCAGAATCTTATCATGTGGTCGCTTGGATGGATGAAAAGTACATAAAAGTTTCTTTAGTCCAGGGATGAAACGTAGCGGAGCAGCAAACTACGATCCAGTCCATCATTCATACTTGAGTCCTGGAGTTCTATGGCAATTGCCCACGATGCTGGAAGGATAATTGTTCTTTCCCTCAGAAAAGATGACAAAGAATAAATTGTCCTGAAAAAGTATCTTGTTAATGTCCCACAAATTATCAGAATTTTAAAAGAA
>JAODAL010073660.1:0-14661 GCA_025379985.1 Phyllomedusa bahiana
TTTTTTTTTTTTGTTTAGGATCAGGTTCTCCTCCTTGTCCCTCATGTCCTGAATCAGGTTCTCCTCTTTTTCCCTTGTGTTTAGGATCAGGTTCTCCTCTTTTTCCCTTGTGTCTTGGATCAGGTTTTTCTTGTCCCCTTGTTTTTGGATCAGGTTTTCTCCTTGCCCCTTTGTCTTGGACAGGTTTTTCTCCTTGCCCCTTGTGTCTTGGATCGGTTTTCCCCTTGCCCCTTTGTGTTTGGATCAGGTTTTTCCTTGTCCCTTGTGTCTTGGGTAGCTTCTCCCCCCTTGTCCCTTGTGTTTTGGGATCGTTTTCTCCCCCTTGTCCCTTGTGTTTTGGATGCTTCTCTCCTTGTCTTTGTGTCTTGGATCGCTTCTCCTCCTTGTCCCTTGTGTCTTGGATCAGCTTCTCTCCTTGTCTCTTGTGTCTTGGATCAGCTTCTCCTCCTTGTCCCTTGTGTCCTGGATCAGGTTCTCCTCTTGCTCCGTATGGATCAGATCAAGTTCTCCTTCTTATATCTTGGATCAGGTTCTCCTCTTCTTCCCTTGTGTCTTGGATCAGATTCTCTTCCTTGGCCATTGTGTTCTGGATCAGGTTCTCCTCCTTGCACCATATGGATCTTTTCTTTTTTTTTTTAAACAAAATTTTTATTCAAAGTTTTAAATATATAAACAGAATTGGGCCAAAGAAACAAGGTGGTCAGTTTACAAATATAAAACATACAAAAATTATAGTCATCATAGAATAAAAAAGAAACGTCACAAATAAAGCAACAAATAACCCTATATATGACAATAAGTTAACAAAATTATGAGGAAAAAATTTAGACTTTTTGCACTGGCAAAAATCCCAATGCTAGCACCCCCCTCCCACCCCTCCCCCCAAAAAATAAAAATTTAAGCACAAAACCAGAAAAAACCCAATAACTAAAAACCTGGCACTTGGGTCATATTAATACACTAAATCGTTTAAACGGGCGGGGGTTTACTACAGGGCTGCTCTAGAACAGAGATGAGTATGATATATGAACGTGGGGGTTTTGGGTTTCCTTTGGGTGGGGGCGGGGGGAACCATAGGGGGGAATCGCGTTTTTTTTTTAGGAAAAAAGTCCTCAGGGGGGTAGATGAAGATGGGTCAAGTGGGGGATTTCAAACTTCAATAAACCCCATTGGGACCGCATATGGGAAGTAAGATACCAGGAGTGAAAACGAAAGGCCAGACTTCCCTAAATCTCACCCGAGGTGTAGAAGGTTTTTATAAAATTCCCCATTTTTTAAGAATTTTTGGGGACGGGTCTTTTTTGGTTCTGATGACGCCCAGTTTTTCCCTTCTTGATGGTGTTTGCGGAGGATCACTTTTGGACTGGGGGATATTAGGATCCAGCCATTTTGAAAGAGAGATGTTTGGCCGTTAATAGAAAGATGTGCGGGCGGGAGGTTCTACACTGGTTGGGGGGTTGTGGAAAACAGTGGCCCAAGTCAAGGTTTAAAAACGGCTTGTAGGGAGAATTGGAGTGTTAAAACCCAGTTTATCCAAAAAACCCTGCAAGTAGCGAAAAGGACCAGTATATGTAGAAAAATCTGTTGGGGGGGTCACACTTGGAAGGAGTGAGGCGGTAGGCAGTTGGGGGAGGGGGGATTTTAAACCCAAAAATAGGGCCCTGAGTGAGGATTCTAAAGTAGGTGTCCTTCCCCTCTTTGACAAATGTTTACAGCGGCCCCCCCACCTTGTAGGTTTTCCCAGAGTACCCTGGTGGGGTACTTTTTTCCCCTTTTTGGTAAAGTTTTAGGGGAAGTTTAAATCATTTTGTTTTTTCGAACCCCTGAAAAAAGCATAGATAAGGAAGCGGTGGGTGAGGAGAGGGGGCCAATGAGTTTCGAATTTTTTTGTGAAAAATGAAAAATGAGGCAAAATTTACTTTTAAGAATGAGGAAATTTGGGAAAAAAAGGGGAAGGGGGAGGGGGGGGGGGGGGGGGGGATAAAATTTTGAAAAAAAATTCTGCAAGAGAATACTTTTTTGGGTGTCGGTATCAAATTGTTGGGGAAAATGCACTATCCCCTATCCCTCCCCAGCGTTTAAATGGGGGTTGTCTAGCCCCGCTTGGAATTCAGGAGGGCCCACCGAGCAAAAAAATTTTTTAAAGTTGGTAGGGTAAGGGAAGCAAGGATTGTCCCCTTCCCAGGCTTTAGGGTATTTTAGAAAAGGAAAACTGTTTTTTGCCACTTTGGGGGAGAGATGCAAATTTGACATAAGAGGTTTGGGGAGGACCGGGAAAAGGCCCAATTCGGATTCAATGGTAAAAAATTAGAGTATCTTGAGGTCTGTTTGACCCCAGTTTTTTACTATTCCACAGTAGACTTGCCAAATTTTTAGCCTTAGACCCGTAGGTTCACACCTCCGGGCCCCGTGGGAGGGCACCCTTAGGCAATTCGTGGCTTTTTTTTTTTCCAAAGAAAGAGGAAAATTGGAGAGTGGAGAAAGTTAATGTCTTTATGTTAAAGGGAAGAGCGGGGGCCCGTTTGAAAAAGTTATAAAAACTTTGGAATGTATCTTTTTAAGGGGTGGCATTTTGCAAGAGGGAAAGGGGGGAGATTTGTCCAAGGGTTCCCGCTCTTTTTAGATCTTAAATAAAATGGGGGGTAATTAGATGTAAATGGATTCGGGGGTATTGTATTAAATGCCCAATTTTTATAGGATTTGGCCAATGAAGGGTAGGCGAGAGTTAAGTGCGATAATTTTAGGGGGAGTTGGGAGGGGAAAGATCCGGAGCTCCGATTGGCACATTACCTTAAAAACCGGGAGTAAAGGCCAAGTTATGAAACAGCTCCCGAGTACAGGAAAATCGGTCAATGGGTTGAAAGGGGTAAAAGAGAAAAATCATCGCAAAAAGGGGGTTTTAACCCGGTGGCGCCATAGTTTACCTGATAATTGTGGGTGGATTCGGAGCCTTTGGGCAGGGGGTTTTTTAGTAGATTGAAAAAAAAGGTGTAGGGACATCCTTGAAAATCCCTTTGTAGGTGAAACGGTTTTGGGTAGAAAACCCGAGGTGTGTTTGGGTAGTGGAGAAAAGTAAAGGGAGGGATTAAGATCGGAAAGGGCCCTGGAAGCCCCAAATTTATTAAAAAACCCCATCCGCCCTCTCCCGCTGACCCCTTTAAACGCTTTTTTTTGGTCTATGACAGGACGTGAAGAGCGATGGCGTCCGGGCGCACTTAATCTCATCCCGCACCGCGTAACCTTGCGGATTTGGAGCCCCCGCCCTGCCTTTGACAAAAAAACCCGTTTGTCCCGGGGAATAAGTTTTGGGGGGATGAGGCCAATCTGTTGCAAAGACTTTAGGATTTTTTGAGATCAAATTGTAAGTGATATTGGATGAAAGGGGAGGGGGGAGGTGGGGTCCTTTCCCGGTTTTTAGTATTCCTTTATTGAGCAGAGTTGATGTGCCGGGGAATGGGGCCCCGACCTAAATTTGATTAGATATTTCTTTTCAATAAGGGGGGTATTTTTTTTGAAAAAATTTTATAAAATTGCTTGTAAACCCCTCGGGCCGGGCGCCCCTTTTTGTTTTCCCGTTTTAATCCATGTGTTATCTCCTCTGGGTTTTCGGCTCATTAAGAAATCTTTATCTTCGTCGGGCAAAGTTTTGGGGGGTAAAGTTGTGAAAAAGGTAAGGGGTTTTCAGGTTCAGGGGGGGTTTTGGGTTATGGGAGGGGTTTTAAAATCTCAAGAACGTTGTTTGGCCTGCCCGAATTGTGGGTTTTTGCCTCGAATTTTTTTTTATATGGTGATTGGATTTGGTCCTTTTGCAAAATTTGGGTAAAATCCTCCCACCCGATTCCATTCTGAACATTTAGCCTCAAAGCTGAACGTTTCAGATTTTCCCCTGTTAACCCATCGTCATAATCTGTTTAGCTTGAACCCAAAGGGCTTTAGAGGATGGGGGGGATTGGAGAGAAAAGTAGTGTAGGGCCCGTTAAGCTGCTCCCCCAGGAGTTAATTTGGGCAGAATTGTTGTTTTTTTTTTTTCCTTTTGCTAGGGCCGACCATATGGTCTTTCAAGTTATCCCTTGTGTTTGGATCAGGTTTCCCCCCTTGACCCTTGTTTTTGTTTAGGTTCTCTCCTTGACCCCTTTTTTCTTGGATCGGGTTTCCTCCTTGACCCTTGTTTTTTGGTCAGGTTCCCTCCCTTTTGTCTGGGATCAGGTCCCCCTTTTTTTTCTTGTGTCTGGGTTTGGTCCTCTCCCCTTTTTTTTGTGTCCGGATCAGGTTCTCCCTTGCCCCCTTGTGTCTTGGATTAGGTTCTCCTCCTTGACCCTTGTTTCTTGGATCAGGTTCTCCTTCTTGCCCCTTGTCACTTTGATCAGATTCTCCTCCTTGCCCCTTGTGTCTTGGATTAGATTCTCCTCCTTGTTTCTTGTCTGTCTTGGATCAGGTTCTCCTCCTTGTGTCTGGGATCAGGTCCTCCTCCTTGTTTCTTGTGTCTTGGATTAGATTCTCCTCCTTGTTTCTTGTCTGTCTTGGATCAGGTTCTCCTCCTTGTTTCTTGTGTCCCAGGTTAGAGTCTCCTTGCCCCTTGTGTCTTGGATCAGGTTCTCCTCCTTGCCCCTTGTGTCTTGGATTAGATTCTCCTCCTTGTTTCTTGTCTGTCTTGAATCAGGTTCTCCTCCTTGTCTCCTGTGTTTTGGATAAGGTTCTCTTCCTTAACCCTTGTGTCCCAGGTTAGAGTCTCCTTTGCCCCTTGTCACTTTGATCAGATTCTCATCCTTGACCCTTGTTTCTTGGATCAGGTTCTCCTCCTTGACCCTTGTTTCTTGGATCAGGTTCTCCTCCTTGTGTCTGGGATCAGGTCCTCCTCCTTGTTTCTTGTGTCTGGGATCAGGTCCTCCTCCTTGTTTCTTGTGTCCGAGATCAGGTTCTCCTCCTTGCCCCTTGTGTCTTGGATTAGGTTCTCCTCCTTGTTTCTTGTGTCCCAGGTTAGAGTCTCCTTCTTGCCCCTTGTCACTTTGATCAGATTCTCCTCCTTGCCCCTTGTGTCTTGGATTAGATTCTCCTCCTTGTTTCTTGTCTGTCTTGGATCAGGTTCTCCTCCTTGTGTCTGGGATCAGGTCCTCCTCCTTGTTTCTTGTGTCTTGGATTAGGTCCTCCTCCTTGTTTCTTGTGTCTGGGATCAGGTCCTCCTCCTTGTTTCTTGTGTCTTGGATTAGGTTCTCCTCGTTGCCCCTTGTGTCTTGGATTAGGTTCTCCTCCTTGTTTCTTGTGTCCCAGATCAGGTTCTCCTCCTTGCCCCTTGTGTCTTGGATCAGGTTCTCCTCCTTGACCCTTGTGTCTTGGATTAGATTCTCCTCCTTGTTTCTTGTCTGTCTTGGATCAGGTTCTCCTCCTTGTGTCTGGGATCAGGTTCTCCTCCTTGTTTCTTGTCTATCTTGGATCAGGTTCTCCTCCTTGTGTCTGGGATCAGGTCCTGCTCCTTGTTTCTTGTGTCTTGGATTAGGTTCTCCTCGTTGCCCCTTGTGTCTTGGATTACGTTCTCCTCCTTGTTTCTTGTGTCCCAGATCAGGTTCTCCTCCTTGCCCCTTGTGTCTTGGATTAGATTCTCCTCCTTGTTTCTTGTCTGTCTTGGATCAGGTTCTCCTCCTTGTCTCCTGTGTTTTGAATAAGGTTCTTCCTTATCCCTTGTGTCCCAGGTTAGAGTCTCCTTTGCCCCTGTCACTTTGATCAGATTCTAAATCCTTGTCCCTTGTGTCTTGGATCTGGTTCGCCTCCTTGTGTGTTGGGTCTTGGATCAGGTTCTCCAACTCACACAGTTTATGTATCATGATATCATCAATGCCTGGTGTACACATCACACAGGATCCGGGAATGTGCCGCGGTGCACTGTGACAATATGTGTAACTCCCACAGCGGCCATATTAGTCATATCCGGCAATTTCCAGGAATTTATGGGATTTTATTCTGAAAATGTATAAAACTTTTATAACTCACAATTGTATGAGAAAGTGTTGTGATAGCGCGCCGGACACTCTGTGCCACCATGTGACCGATGTGTGGGGTCAATCATTCATGGACACAGGACGTTGTGATGTGTTATAAAATGTAGTCACGGCTATAAAGTCTTCACCTAGATCCAGACTCCACAACCTTCATTGATAGCTTCCCCCCCCCCCCCCTTCCTCTGCAGTAATCACATCCACTCCGCAAAGTGCAAACCAAAACAAGTAGATGGCACACTTGGCAATGCGGCCGGTATCAGGTGTCCTCCGAGGTCAGCTGCCTCCCTTGTGTCCCAGATCAGTGTCTCTTTTCAATGACAGGGCTCAGGTTGTCCTTACACAACATTGGTTCAGCAGCCACCAGGTCGCATCATGCCCGCAGCACCACAATGGGGCGAACCACCTCCCATAGAGACCTCCCACCAGGCCCAACTAGGTTGGCCGCCTCCACCACATCAAACCCAACCATTTCTCCATCTCCCACAATACCCACATTATAACAATATAGCAGACGAAGATATCTTCTCACAAGTCTTTGCAAAAGGCATAACTATACTTTAAAATAAAGTCCAGCAAACTTAGCAGCTACTTACCTCCTTTTTGGAGGACCCTTTTATTGACTAAAGTTGCCCCGGAGATACCAGTGAATTAGCAGAAAGTTCCTATTATCACCTATATATTTACTCCCCACTACTAGGCCATGTGTACCCTCAAGGGCTTCTGAGGACCAAAAGTCACATGCCTGCGCTGCTCACACTTGGTGGACCACTCCAGGAGGGCAGTTCTATATTGGTACCCTAGGCGTACCCATAATTCACTATTAACCAATGTCTTTCTTCATCTCCTATATGAAATTTCACTCTCCTTTGATGAACTCTTAAACAAGAGCTGTGTCCTTAGGGAGCAGATGACCTGAGGCCATGACCCTTTTACTTTTCCCCATTGCTACTTTATAGCTTTCCTAACTATGTCTCTTACAGTGGCCTCGGGCTCTATGTGGACATGGTCTATGAAACTCAATATTATTGCAGGCTCATCCTGCCGACTACGCCAAATATAAGAGGGATCATTTGAGTGTAGAAAAGTTAACTCCCTTGTGTACAGGAGAGTGACCTCTTTGGGCAGGAAGTGATATTTTTCTTCCTTTCCACCTTGCAGTAAGCCTAGTGGTGTCCTGCTCACTGAAGAAATGGCACAGCAAGATATTAGCAAAAATACAGTACTTTCAATGCAGACCTCATATTCACTTTACTAAGCTTTGTGACTACAGTAAGATACATACAGGTTCAGGTGCATGACAGTTCTCACAAAGACGATGATGATGATGATGATCAAGCACTATTGAGTCAATTCCAATTTTAGATCTTCCAGGAGGAATATGCTGTTGTATCTGCTTGTTCTTATGTCAATTATTGATCCAAGTAGAATGAAGCCTGAAGGTGATGAAGCCTCTAGATGCTGTCAAGTTAATTTCAACTCAAAGTGAAAGTTATTCTGAGCTGGTTAGTCGATTAATCAGCTTCTCCCTTGCTGAGATTAATGTCGTTTTAATTTGATCTTTTCCTTCGCATGATGTGTCCAAAGTATGTGAGCCATAGAATTATGATCTGGGCCTCCACAGTATGAGACTCATAGTCTGGTCATCTGGGCCTCCATTGTATGAGAGTCATAGACTTGTCATGGGCCCCCATGTATGAGGTATGTCTTTTATCTGGGGCCCCCAAGTTTTAGAGTATTGTCTTCTCATCTGGGCCTCCCTGTACGGGGGTTGGGAGTTTGTCATTGGGGCCCCAATGTTGGAGCCCCCTTTTTTCCTGTATTGGGCCTTATAGTATGAAGGGATAGTTTTGTATCTGGGCCCATGTTGAGGGGGGCTAGTCTTGTTCTGGGCCTCCTTGTATGGAGTCATAGTCTTTTCATCTGGGGCCCCATTGTATGGGTTATAGTCTTGCCTTGGGCCCCCATGTATGAGGGTTAGCTTGTCCTGGGCCCCCTTGTAGAGAGTCATAGTCTGTCTCTGGGCCTCCATGTTGAAGGTTTTAGTCTTGTCATCTGGGGGCCCAATGTATGAGAGCCATATTCCTGTTATTGGGCCCCCTAGTATGGAGTCTAGTCCCGTATCTGGGCCCCCCTTTGTTGGGGGCAAAATTTTGTTTCTTTGGGCCCTTTATTGTTGGGGTCCTTTGTTTTGTAATTGGGCATATTATGAAGGTTAAGTTTGTATTTGGCCTCCCCTAGTAGAGAGTATAGGGCTTGTATCTGGGCCTCATTGTATGAGGGTATAGTCTTGTCATTGGGCCCCCTATGTATGAAGGTCATAGTCTTGTCTCTTGGCCCCCATAGTATGAGGTGTGTCTTGTATTGGGGCTCCATAGTATGGAGTCATAGTCTTGTCATTCGCTCCATAGTTTTGGGTCTATCCTGATATCGGGTCCATAGTAAAAGGGTCTAGTCTTTCATAGGGCCTCCATTGTATGAGGGGCTGTTTTGTCATTGGACCTCCATAGTATGAGAGTAAAAGTCTTGTCATTGGGCCCCCATAGTATGAGAGTCATATTTGTAATTGGGCCTCTATAGTATGAGGTCATGTCTTGTCATTGGGTTTCCCAAAGCATGAGAGTCATGTTTGTCTCTGGACCCCCATAGTATGAAGTCATAGTTTGTCATCGTGGCCTCCATAGAATGAGAGTCATAGTCTTGTCACCTGGGCCTCCAATTTTATGAGGTTTGTTTTTCATTGGGGCCTTCACAGTATAAGGTCGTAGTTTGTCTTCGGGTCTCCAAAGTATGAGTTTCAAAGTCTTGTTTTGGACCTTATTTTATGAGGTTGTAGTTTGCATCGGGATTTCATAGTATAGAGTCGTGCCCTTTTCATCTGGGCCTCCACAGATAAAAGGGCTGTCTCGTTTCGGGGCTCCATGTATGGAGTCTAGCTCGTCATTGGTTCCATAGTTGAGGGTCATAGTCTTGTCATCTGGGCCTCCTAGTTTGGAGTCATGTCTTGTATTGGGCCTCCAAGTATGAGAGTATTTTTGTCATTAGGCCTCCTGTATGAAGTCATAGTTTGTATTTTGGGCCTTCAATTTTTTGGGGCCATATTTTGTTTTGGGTCTCCCTGTATGAGGTCATGTCCTGTATCGGGCCTCCATAGTTGAGGTCAAAGTTTTTCTTGGGTTCATTGTAAGGGTCATAGTCTTGTTCTGGGGGTCCATAGTTGAGAGTCGTTTTGTCATTGGGCCTCCATAGTATGATGCTCATAGTCTTTTCATCTTGGCCTCCATTGTAGAGATAAAGTCTTTTCATCTGGGCCTAAAAGTTGAGGGGCGTAGGGTTTGTCCTCTGGGCCTCCTTTTTATGAGAGTTTTAGTCCTGTATCTGGGCCCCCCCATAGTAAGGGGTATAGTCTTGTCACTGGGCCTCCCTTGTTGGGGTATAGTCTTGTCATCTGGGCCTCTTGTTGAAGGTTAGTTTGTCATCTTGGCCCATAGTATGAGAGTCATAGTTTTGTCATTGGGTTCCAATGCATGAGAGTTTTAGTTTGTCATTGGACCCCCTAGTATGAGAATCTGTTTGTCATCGGGGGGCCTCCAAGTATAGAGTCATGTCTTGTCATCTCGCCTCCATAGTTGAAAAATCATAGTCTTTAAACTGGGCCTCTATAGCTGGGTCTAGTCTTGCTCGTGGGTCCATAGAATGGAGTCATAGTTGGTTTTACCGGGCCTCCATAATTGAGAGTCGCAGTTTTTTCACCTGGGCCTCCTTAAAGAGGCAGTTTGTCATTGGGACCTTCCGTATAAGTCGTAGTTTGTCATTGGGGTTTCCAATGTATGAGTGTCAAAAAGTCTTGCATTGGACCTTATTTTAAAGAGGTTGTTAAATTTGTCATCTGGGATTATAGTATAAGGTCTGTTCGTCTTGGGCCCCATGTTGGAGTCTGTTGTCATTGGCCCCAAAAGTTGAGATATAGTCTTGTATTGGGCCCCCATAGTTGAGAGTTTTGTCTTTTCTTTTGGGCTCAAATGTATGAGAGTCCATTTCCTGTATTGGGCCCCCATGTATGAGAGTCTTGTCTTGTCTCTGGGCCTCCCTAGTAGAGTGTCATAGTTTGTCATCTGGGCCCCATAGTATGAGAGTCATAGTCCCGATTCTGGGCCTATAGTATGGGTCAAAAATTTTTCTCTGGGTCTCCATTGTATGGAGGGCATTTTCTTGTCATTGGGCCTCCTTGTAGGAGTCTGTTTGTCTCTGGGCCCCCATAGTATGGGGTGTGTTTGTCATCTGGGGGGCCCCCATAGTATGAGAGTCATGTTGATTTCGGGCCCCCCAAGTAAGGGGTATAGTCTTGTCATCTGGGCTCCATTTTTGGGGTCTAGTCTTGTCTTGGGCTCTTGTTGAAGGCTTTTTCTTTTATCTTGGCCTCATGTATGGGTCATGTTTTGTCATTGGGTTCCCAAAGCTAGAGTCATGTTTGTCATCTGGCCTCAAGTTGAAGTATAGTCTTGTCATCTGGGCCTCCCTAGTATGAGAGGTTTTGTCTTGTCATCTCAGCCTCCATTATGAAAGTCATAGTTTTGTAAACTGGGGCCCCCTATAGATGAGGTCTAGTTTGTCATGTGGCCCCCCATAGAATGAGAGTCATAGTCTTTGTCATGGGCCTCAAAAATTTTGAGAGTCGCATTTTTTTTTCCCCGGGCCCCCCATTTTAAAATGGAGTCAGTCTTGTCATTGGGACCTTCACAGTATAAGAGTCGTAGTATTGTCATCTGGGTCTCCAATGTATGAGTGTCAAAGTCTTGTCATCTGGACCTCTATTTTATGAGAGTTGTAGTCTTGTCATCTGGGATTTATAGTTAAGTCTGTCTCGTTCTGGGCCCCCATGTATGAGAGTCATGTCTGTCTCTGGACCTCCATAGTAGGATCATAGTTTGTCATCTGGGCCTCCTTAGTATGAGAGCATAGTCTTTTCATTGGGCCTCAAATGTATGAGGTCATTTCCTGTCATCTGGGCCTCCAAGTATGAGAGTCATGTCTTGTCATTGGGCCCCCATAGTCGAGTGGGATAGTCTTTTCATTGGGCTCCATAGTATGAGAGTCTAGTCTTCTTTTTGGGCCTCCCTGTACGAGGGTCATAGTCTTGTCTTGGACCCATAGTATGAGGGGCGTTGTCCTTTCATTGGGCCTCCCAAAGTTTGAGATCATTTTCCCGTCATCTGGGCCTCCCCTTTTGTATGAGAGTCTGTTTGTCTTGGGCCCTTAATGTATGAGAAACCAATTCCTGTTTCTGGGCCCCCATATATGGGTCATAGTCCTGATATCTGGGCCTCCATAGTATGAGGGTCAAAGTTTTGTCATCTTGGCCTTCATTGTATGAGGGTCATAGTTTTGTCATCTGGGCCTCTTTTGTTGGGGTTGCAGTTTGTATCTGGGCCCCCAATGTATGAGAGCCTTTCCTGTCATCTGGGCCTCTATATTAAAAGAGTCTAGTTTTGTATCTGGGCCTCCATAGTATGAGGTCATGTCTTGTTTTTGGGCCCCCATAGTTGGGGGGTTTATGTTTGTATTGGGCCCCCCTAGTTGGGGTATGTCTTTTCATTGGGCCTCCTTGATGAGGGTTTGTAGTCTTGCCTTGTTTCTTGGTCGGTTCTCCCCCTTTTACCCTTGTTTCTTGGGTCAGGTTCTCTCCTTGTGTCTGGGATCAGGTCCTCCTTGTTTCTTGTGTCGGGATCGGTCCTCCTTTGTTTTTGTGTCCGAGATCAGGTTTTCCCCCTTGCCCCTTGTGTCTTTGGTTAGATTCTCCTCCTTGTTCTTGTTGTCTTGGTCGGTTCTCCTCCCTTGTGTTGGGGGTAGGGGCCCCCCGCTTGGTTTTGGTTAGGTCCCTCCTTGTTTTTGTGTCTGGGATCGGTCCTCCCCCTTTTTTTCTTGTGTTTGGATTGGTTTTCCTCGTTGCCCCCCGTGTCTTTTGGTTAGGTTCTCCTCCTTGTTTCTTGTGTCCCAGTCAGGTTCTCCTCCTTCCCCTTGTGTCTTGGTTTAGGTTTTTTCCTCCTTTTCCCTTGTGTTTGGATAAGATTCTCCTCCCTTTTTTCTTGTCTGTTTGGATCAGGTTCCCTCCTTGGTCTGGGATCGGTTTCCTCCTTTTTTTTGTTTTTCTTGGATCGGTTTCCTCCCTTGTGTCTGGGACAGGTACTCCCCCCTTGTTTTTTGTGTTTGGTTGGCCCCCCCCTTGTTTTTGTGCGGATAGGTCCCCCCCTTGTTTTGTTGGGGGGAAGGGGGTTTCCCCCCCCCCTTGCCCTGGTTGGGGGCCCTTTGTTTTTTTTTAGACAGGGTTTTTTTTGCCCTTTTGTTTTGGTTGATTTCCCTCCCTTGTTTTTGTTGTCGGATCAGGTTCTCCCTTGTGTCTGGGGGCGGTTTACCTTGGTTGGGGGATCAGGCTCTCCGTTTTTGTTTTTTGGGCAGGGGTTTTCTCCTTGTGCTGGGTGGTCCCCCTCCTTGTTTCTTGGTCTTGGTTTGGTTTCCTCTTGCCCCCTGTGTCTTGGTTTGGGTTTTCCTCCTTGTTTTTTGGCCCGAAAAGGTTCTCCTCCTTGCCCCTTGTGTCTTGGATTAGATTCTCCTCCTTGTTTCTTGTCTGTCTTGGATCAGGTTCTCCTCCTTGTCTCCTGTGTTTTGAATAAGGTTCTCTTCCTTATCCCTTGTGTCCCAGGTTAGAGTCTCCTTTGCCCCTTGTCACTTTGATCAGATTCTCATCCTTGTCCCTTGTGTCTTGGATCAGGTTCTCCTCCTTGTGTGTTGTGTCTTGGATCAGGTTCTCCACTCACACAGCTATGTATCATGATATCATCAATGCCTAGTGTACACATCACACAGGATCCGGGAATCTGCCGCGGTGCACTGTGACAATATGTGTAACTCCCACAGCGGCCATATTAGTCATATCCGGCAATTTCCAGGAATTTATGGGATTTTATTCTGAAAATGTATAAAACTTTTATAACACACAATTGTATGAGAAAGTGTTGTGATAGCGCGCCGGACACTCTGTGCCACCATGTGACCGATGTGTGGGGTCAATCATTCATGGACACAGGACGTTGTGATGTGTTATAAAATGTAGTCACGGCTATAAAGTCTTCACCTAGATCCAGACTCCACAACCTTCATTGATAGCTTCCCCCCCCCCCCTCTGCAGTAATCACATCCACTCCGCAACGTGCCAACCACAACAAGTAGATGGCACACTTGGCACTGCGGCCGGTATCAGGTGTCCTCCGAGGTCAGCTGCCTCCCGGGTGTCCCAGATCAGTGTCTCATTTCAATGACAGGGCTCAGGTTGTCCTTACACAACATTGGTTCAGCAGCCACCAGGTCGCATCATGCCCGCAGCACCACAATGGGGCAAACCACCTCCCATAGAGACCTCCCACCAGGCCCAACTAGGTTGGCCGCCTCCACTACATCAAACCCAACCATTTCTCCATCTCCCACAATACCCACATTATAACAATATAGCAGACGAAGATATCTTCTCACGTGTCTTTGCAAAAGGCATAACTATACTTTAAAATAAAGTCCAGCAAACTTAGCAGCTACTTACCTCCTTTTTGGAGGACCCTTTTATTGACTAAAGTTGCCCCGGAGATACCAGTGAATTAGCAGAAAGTTCCTATTATCACCTTATATTTTACTCCCCACTATAGGCCATGTGTACCCTCAGGGCTTTCTGAGGACCAAAAGTCACATGCCTGCGCTGCTCACACTTGGTGGACCACTCCAGGAGGGCAGTTCTATATTGGTACCCTAGGCGTACCAATAATTCACTATTAACCAATGTCTTTCTTCATCTCCTATATGAAATTTCACTCTCCTTTGATGAACTCTTAAACAAGAGCTGTGTCCTTAGGGAGCAGATGACCTGAGGCCATGACCCTTTTACTTTTCCCCATTGCTACTTTATAGCTTTCCTAACTATGTCTCTTACAGTGGCCTCGGGCTCTATGTGGACATGGTCTATGAAACTCAATATTATTGCAGGCTCATCCTGCCGACTACGCCAAATATAAGAGGGATCATTTGAGTGTAGAAAAGTTAACTCCCTTGTGTACAGGAAAGTGACCTCTTTGGGCAGGAAGTGATATTTTTCTTCCTTTCCACCTTGCAGTAAGCCTAATGGTGTCCTGCTCACTGAAGAAATGGCACAGCAAGATATTAGCAAAAATACAGTACTTTCAATGCAGACCTCATATTCACTTTACTAAGATGAGGCACACTAAGCTTTGTGACTACAGTAAGATACATACAGGTTCAGGTGCATGACAGTTCTCACAAAGACGATGATGATGATGATGATGATGATGATCAAGCACTATTGAGTCAATTCCAATTTTAGATCTTCCAGGAGGAATATGCTGTTGTATCTGCTTGTTCTTATGTCAATTATTGATCCAAGTAGAATGAAGCCTGAAAGTGATGAAGCCTCTAGATGCTGTCAAGTTAATTTCAACTCAAAGTGAAAGTTATTCTGAGCTGGTTAGTCGATTAATCAGCTTCTCCCTTGCTGAGATTAATGTCGTTTTAATTTGATCTTTTCCTTCGCATGATGTGTCCAAAGTATGTGAGCCATAGAATTATGTTGGGCCTCCACTTTGAGACTTATAGTCTGGTCATCTGGGCCCCC
>JAODAL010073661.1:0-14661 GCA_025379985.1 Phyllomedusa bahiana
AGCGGCCCGGCACGACTCCCTGTTAACCAGATGGCTGACGGCAGAAACTGGCTGTCCACCATTAGGGGCAATCAGGAGAGCTCAAATTACTGTAAAAAATCAATTTTGAAAAAGGTTTGATTTCTGTAGGTTAAGTAGTGTCAAAAAGGGCTCCAGGGCCTGACACAAATTGCACAATTTGAGGCTTAAAATTTTCGGGGCTGGAGTCACTATGGGGTCGCATAAATTGATCTCCAGGGTGTCTGTCCCTAATCACTGAAGAAGGATTTGGAGGAAAAATGAAACCATTGAATTGATTGGCTGAAATCATTCTCAGAAGCCAGGAGGGAAAATGTCTTCTCAACAAAGAAGTGTTTTTGGGGATGATTAGGATGTTTTTTTTTAAACTTATGGGGTGTGTCCGACGAATTAACACATCTACACGTGTAAAAAATACCTTTAAAAACTGCAGGGAGGGGTGTATGTTGTATGTTATCACACTTGAAAAAAAAGCAAAATAAAACTTCCCTAAATAAATTCTGTAAACAAATGTCAGTTACCAAAAAATATACTAAATGACAGTCACTGTACAAAATGGGCATAGTGCCACTTTGTGATCTGTGGGTCAAACGGGTTTAGAGGTCATTTGGGCAGGACAGGACATATATAGTCAATGTCCAGTGAAACTAAAATGGTGGTTGAAAGACTCCTTTTTCCCGCACTTTTTAAATCTGGGGGCCCAGGGTAGGTTTGATGGTCATACTGTGTCCGGGACAGGCATAGTCAATGCCCATTCAACTAAAAGGGGTGGTTGAGAGACTCCTATTTCCGGCACTTTTTAATCTGTGGGCAGACAGGTTGGGGCTCATTGCTGTGGCCCAGGACAGGTATAGTCAATGTCCAGTGAAACTAAAATGGTGGTTGAAAGACTCCCTTTTTGCGGCACTTTTTAATCTGTGGTCAGACAGGTTTAAGGGTCATTCTGCGGTACAGGACAGATATAGTCTATGTCCAGTGAAACTAAAATGGTGGTTGAAAGGCTCCTTTTTGCGGCACTTTTTTAAATCCGGGGGCCCATGCAGTTTGGGGCTCACGCTGTGGCCCAGGACAGTATAGTCAATGTCCAGTGAAACAAAAATGGTGGTTCAAAGACTCCTTTTCCCAGCACTTTTTAATCTGTGGGTCAGACGGGTTTAATGGTCATTCAACGGTACAGGACAGATATAGTCAATGTCCAGTTCAACTAAAATGGGGGTTGAAAGACTCCTTTTTTCCGGCACTTTTTAAATCTCGGGTCATGCAGGTTTGGGGCTCATGCTGCGTTCCAGGACAGGGATATTCAATGTCCATTCAAGAAAAAATGATGGTTCAAATTGTATTTGCCTTCTGCACTTTTTAATTTGTGGGTGATGCAGGTTAAAGGTCATCTTGGTACAAGACAGGGATATGAATGGTCCTGTGAGTTTTTTTCTGTGGCTTTTATAACCTAAGTGTGTTGCCTAAGATGTCTATATTTACTATTTTGCCATAGGCAAACTTAAACTCTATCAGTTCTCTATCTATTAAACACTAAAACGTAACTTTTATTATATCTAACTCTTAACCTCTATACACACTATTTAAAAACCTGATCTCTATCCTCATCATTTAACCCTTTTTGCTTCTGAAAGAGGGAATAACTCCCTTTCTATCATCAAGTCTGGTGGAACCCCACCTATTAACAGGAGAGCCTTATATCTATAGCAAAGTACTAGCTTCAGTAAGGAATCCTACTATTGCTACCTTTTATGCATTACCAAAAGTGCATAAAGAGGTTGTGCCAATACCAGGAAGACCGATAGTCTCAGGTAGAAACAATTTAACACAAGGACCCAGCACGTATGTTGATCGTATACTGATGCCCTTTGTCACTGGCCTTCCTTCATATCTTAAAGATACGAAGGACACTGTGATGAGAATTAACGATCTAGTGGTGAGTGAGAGTACACTTCTTGCAAGTTTAGACGTAGAAGCCCTATACAGTAACATCAGACATGACCTGGGCCTGAAAGCAATCAAGTATTTTTTGAACACAAGAGGTACACAATTTACGGAACACAATGATTTTGTTTTACAAGGGCTTCATCATAATCAGGATAAGAGGGTGTCAGGCCGCGGCAAAGCCAGGAAGTGTGTTGTGTGGCCGTGACTCAGCAGGGTAGCAGCAGTGTGAAGTCGGGAGCCAAGCGGCCACGGGGTAAAAAACCCGCTTTGCAGGTCCAAGAAAGTAGCGGCACAGGGGCTCAGCGAGGCAGCGGCGGTAGTAGTCACTCAGTGCGGATCGTTGGCGGTAACATCCGACACTCGGCGGTGTGGCAGTTCTTTGCTAAGACACCGGAGGAGCCGAATATGGGTATATGTAGAATCTGTGGGCAGAAAGTGAAGCGTGGCCAGGGAGCTAACGTTGGCACCACAGCCCTGCGTCAACACATGCAGCGTCACCATCCGGTGGCCTGGGAGAAACGTGGCTCAGATGTGGTGGTCCATGCTGCTGCCGCAGCAACAGCAGCAGCGGCGCCCACTGGCACGCATGCCATTGCAGCCAGTCAAGGCTCCACCACCTCTGCAGAAGGGAGCTGTTTCTCTTTGACATCATCTCCCGGTCCAGATGCTCCTGCTCCTCGCTACTCATGGCGCCAGCAGTCGTTCAGCGAGGCGATTGCAAAGAGACAACAATATGCGTCCAACCATCCTAAGGTGCAGAAGCTGACCGTGCTCCTGTCCAAGTTGTTGGTACTGCAGTCCCTCCCTTTCCAAATGGTGGACTCTGCACTGTTCAGAGAACTAATGGCTTGTGCCGAGCCGAGATGGAGAGTTCCAAGCCGTAATTTCTTTTCCAAAAAGGCAGTACCAGCACTTCATAAATATGTAGAACAGAAGGTGGGCCAGTCCTTGAGCTTATCGGTTTGTTCCAAGGTGCACGGCAGCGCGGACGTCTGGAGCTGTAACTATGGTCAGGGCCAGTACATGTCCTTTACGGCCCACTGGGTGAATGTGCTTCCTGCCCAGGCACACCAACAACTTGGACAGGAGACGCCGCTTTCTCCTCCACGTTGTCAAACTGCGGCTCCTGCGCCAATGTCCGCCTCCTCCTCCTCCACCACCACCACCATCTCAGCCTCCACAAGTACTGCTCCATCATACCACATGTGTAGGGCACAGCGGTGTCACGCAGTTCTACACCTGGCTTGCCTCGGCGAACGAAGTCACACAGGGGAGGAACTGCTCCGCGTCATGCAGCAAGAAATCGATGTGTGGCTTTCTCCGCGCCAACTGCAAATCGGAACCATGGTGACGGACAATGGGAGGAACATGGTGTCCGCGCTGCACTGAGGAAGGATGGTCCATGCACCCTGCATGGCGCACGTGTTCAATCTGGTTGTGAAAAGGTTCCTGAAGTCTTCCACCGATCTTCAGAAGATTCTGAAAATGACCAGGAAACTGTGCATGCACTTCATCCATTCCTACAAAGCCAGGAACACCCTCCTCGAGTTGCAGCGGCAGAACGGCCTCCCCCAACCCACTCTGATATGCGATGTTTCCACCCGTTGGAATTCCAGCCTGCACATGTTGGACCGACTGTATGAACAGAGAAAGGCCATTAACGATTTTTTGATGATCCAGGCGGACAGGAGTACTCCCCTGTGTAACTTTGATGTCAGCCAGAGGCAGCTCATGCGTGACACCTGCCGTTTGTTGAGGCCATTCGAGGAGGCCATGTTATTTGTCAGTCGCCAGGACTACGGGATGAATAACGTCATTCCACTGCTTCATGTCCGGGAACAGATGCTGAAAAATCTGTCTGGGCAGGGGACTGGAGACGTGGCGACTACATCTCGCGGCCACATGAGTCCGGTGGGGACTGAAATGGAGGAGGAGGAGGACATTGGAGCAGAAGCATTGTCTGGTGAAATGAGTGGATTTTCTACCCAGGTGACAAGAGAGGAGGAGCAGGAGCAGCTGGAGGAGCTAGATGGAGATGAGGAAGATGAGGCAGATGACACGCAAGCACCGTGGCAGTATACAGTGGAGATGGAGGCAGGGAGCCCCTCGGAGTCACTTGTGCAGATGGCCCGCAGCATGCTGATTTGCCTGGCTAGTGACAGCCGAATAGTCAGCATCCGGCAGAGGGATGACTTCTGGCTCTCCACCCTATTGGACCCTCGCTACCAGTCCAAAATGGGAGCCTTTTTCCCAGCTATTGAGAGGGAGGACAAACTCAAATACTATAGGGAAATCCTCCATAGTCAGTTGGCCGCTGCGTATGTGCGGCATCGTCCCTCCTCTGGCATCGTCCCTCCTCTGACAGGTCTTACCGGGGGGTTCTTCAGCGCTCACGTACTACTGCCGCGGCTGCTGGGGGAAGGTGGGGGGGTAGGAGCAGTACCAGCTCCATCAGCAGCAACCTAAGTCTGGAGTCACTGATGAGCAGCTTCCTTCACCCGCCGAGTGAGGAGGGCAGTCGCCAGCAGCACAAGCAGCAGGACCCTCCTGATGCCACACATCTGCTGACAGTTTCTCCATCTGCCACCAACCATCTTTACCAGGGACTGGTATTGCCACCAGGGGCGTAACTAGAGAAGCCAGGGCCCCAAAGCAAACTTTTGGATGGGCCCCCCACCTGCCCACCTCCCTGACCATGAACATTTACCAGGACATGCTGTTAGATAATGTAGATAATACAAAGGGTAAATACCTCACCATACATATCACCATCATACTGCTACCAAACAAATCCACTATACAAAAACCAATATTACCAATAACCCTATTACATGGGAACCATGATTATACCGCCAGAACATAAACCACAAAGTGACTAAATTTAAACCCCTACATTATTACTGATCAGTAAAACAAAGACCAATAATAACGCAATATAGTGACCATAATGTGGTAGTAACTAGTGTACACAGGCTCTGCAGACTGTATATTACCTCCATACAGTGACCTATAGTGGTAGTTTAACCAGGTACACAGGTCCTTTGCAAATAGTTTACTTTACATTTAAGGGCCTCACAGGTGACGTCTTGTCTGAAGAGTCGTTCACTTTCCTTTTCTTCTCTATTCGGCCAGACCCTCCATGATGACTTGCTCCATCTACCACTCGCCCTGTAGAATTTACAACACAAACACCTGAACTCCTCACTTTTTTTAATCATTTCCCAAGTGAGTGCCCCCTCCCCTCATATACAAACTCCCCATTTATAAAGGGCCCAAATGGTAAGAATTACTCCCCGGTAATTATGGGGCTCCCCCAGTCGATATGTAGGTACAACGGGGGCCCCCGGGCGGTAGCTAGGTAGCTTACACCCACCGGGCAGTAGCTAGGTAGCTTGGGGAGATGTAGGCAGCTTCGGGGCCCCCGGGCAGTAGCTTAGGGTTTTCCCATGTAGGTAGAATGGGCGCCCCCTGTAGCTTAGGCCACCCCTGTAGGTAGAATAGGGCCCTTTGTAGATTAATGCCCCATTGTAGGCAGAAAAGTCCCCCCCTGTAGATTTGGGCCCCCTGTAGGCAGAATAGTTCGCCCCCCGTGAAGATTAGAGCCCCCTTGTAGGCGGAATAGTCCCCCCCCCCCGTAGATTAGAGCCCCCCTTAGCAGAATAGTCGTCCCCCCCTGTAAAATTAAGGCCCCCTTGTAGGCAGAATAGTCCCCCCGGTAGATTTGGGCCCCCTGTAGGCAGAATAGTCCCCCCTTAAGCAGAATAGTTCCCCCTTAGATTAGAGCCCCCTTGTAGGTAAATAGTCCCCCCACCTGTAGATTAGAGCCCCCTTGTAGGCAGAATAGTCCCCCCTGTAGATTAGGGCTCCCTGTAGGTAGAAATGTCCCCCCTGTAGGCAGAATAGTCCCCCCTGTAGGCAGAATAGTCCCCCCCCTGTAGATTAGAGACCCCCTGTAGGCATAGTTCTCTCCCCCCCCCCAAGCATTAGGGCTCCCTATAGGCATAGTTCTCCCCCCACCTTTTAGTGCCCCCTGTAGGCATTGTTCGCCCCCACTTAGTGCCCCCTGTAGGTATAGTGTTCCCTCCCTTCCTTTAGAGCCCCCTGTAGGTATAGTTCCTTCCCCCCTTTAGAGCCCCCTGTAGGTATAGTTCCCCCCCTTTCAAGCCCCCTGTAGGTTTTAGTTTTCCCCCCTCCTTTAGAGCCCTCTTTATGTATAGTGCTCCCCCTCTTCCTTTAGAGCCCCCTTTAGGTATAGTGTTCCCTCCCCCTTCCTTTAGAGCCCCCTGTAGGTATCCCCCTTCCTTTAGAGCCCCCTGTAGGTATTCTTTACCCCCCCTTTCCTTTTTAGCCCCCTGTAGGTATAGTGCTCCCCCCTTCCTTTAGAGCCCCCTGTAGGTATTCTTTCCCCCCCCTTCCTTTAGAGCCCCCTGTAGGTATTCTTTACCCCCCCCCTTCCTTTAGAGCCCCCTGTAGGTATTCTTTACCCCCCCCTTCCTTTAGAGCCCCCTGTAGGTATTCTTTACCCCCCCTTCCTTTAGAGCCCCCTGTAGGTATTCTTTACCCCCCCTTCCTTTAGAGCCCCCTGTAGGTATTCTTTACCCCCCCCCCTTCCTTTAGAGCCCCCTGCAGGTGTTCTTTACCCCCCCTTCCTTTAGAGCCCCCTGTAGGTATTCTTTACCCCCCCCCCTTCCTTTAGCCCCCTGTAGGTATTCTTTCCCCCCCTTCCTTTTTTGCCCCCTGTAGGTATTCTTTACCCCCCCTTCCTTTAGAGCCCCCTGTAGGTATTCTTTACCGCCCTTCCTTTAGAGCCCCCTGTTGTTTTTCTTTACCCCCCCTTCCTTTAGAGCCCCCTTTAGGTTTTCTTTACCCCCCCTTCCTTTAGAGCCCCCTGTAGGTATTCTTTACCCCCCTTCCTTTAGAGCCCCCTGTAGGTATTCTTTACCCCCCCTTCCTTTAGAGCCCCCTGTAGGTATTCTTTACCCCCCCTTCCTTTAGAGCCCCCTGTAGGTATTCTTTACCCCCCCTTCCTTTAGAGCCCCCTGTAGGTATTCTTTACCCCCCCTTCCTTTAGAGCCCCCTGTAGGTATTGTTCTCCCCCCCCCCCTTCCTTTAGAGCCCCCTGTAGGTATTCTTTACCCCCCTTCCTTTAGAGCCCCCTGTAGGTATTCTTTACCCCCCTTCCTTTAGAGCCCCCTGTAGGTATTCTTTACCCCCCCTTCCTTTAGAGCCCACTGTAGATCCACACTGTGTCATTGTGCCACTCTCTGACCACATGCTGTTGCTCCTGCCGGCATCACTACTCTCTGACAGTGTGCCACACTGTGGCCTACCTCCAGTTTTTGCAACCTCCAAATGTCATTGTGCCACTGTCTGACCTCATGCGCTTGCGCTGTGACCTCCACCTCTCTGTCATTGTGCCACTCTGTGGCCTACTAACTGTTTTGCCACCTCCTGAATGTCATTGTTTCCATTCTCTGACCTCATGCTGTTGCTCCCGCCGCCGTCACCTCCACTCTCTGTCATTGGGGCCACTCCGTGGCCTACTCCATTTTTGCCACCTCCAGAATTTTCATTTGTGCCACTGTCTGACCTCATGCTGCTGCTGCTGTGACCTCCACACTCTGTCATTGTGCCACTCTGTGGCCTACTACTGTTTTGCAACCTCCAGAAGGTCATTGTGCCACTGTCTGACCCCATGGTGCTGCTGCTGTGACCTCCACTCTGTCATTGTGCCACTTTGTGGCCTACTACTGTTTTGCCACCTCCAGAATGTCTTTGTGCCACTGCCTGACCTCATGCTGCTGCCCCCCGTCACCTCCACTCTCGTGATTGTGCCACTCTGTGGGCCTACTACTGTTTTTTTCCACCTCTTTGAATGTCATTGTGCCACTGTCAGACCTCATGCTGCTGCTCGCCGTTACCCTCCACACGTGGTAATTGTGCCACTCTGTGGCCTACTCCAGTTTTTGCCATCTCCAGAAAGTCATTGTGCCACTGTCTGACCTCATTGCTGCTGCTGCTGTGACCTCCACTCTCTGTCATAGTGCCAACTCTGTGGCCCACTAGTTTTTGCCACCCTCCAGAATGTCATTGTTTCCATGCCTGACCTCATGCTGCTGCTGTTTGGGGCTGCCGTGCCTCCACACTGTGTCCCTTGTGCCACTCTCTGACCTCATGCTGCTGCCCGCCATCTCACCTACACTTTCAGTCATTGTGCCACTCTGTGGCCTACTACTGTTTTGCCAACCCCAGAATGTCATTGTGCCACTGTCTGACCTCATGCTGCTGCCGCCGTCACATCCACTCTCTGTCATAGTTCCACTCTGTGACCTACTACTGTTTTTGCCACCTCCCAGAATTCATTGTGCCACTCTCTAACCTCATGCGCTGCCGCCCATCCCTCCCACTCTTGTCATTGTGCCACTCTGTGGCCTACCCAGTTTTTGCCCCTACAGAATGTCATTGTGCCACCTCTGACCTCATGCTGTTGCTTCTGCCGCCTTCACCTCCACTCTCTGTCATTGTGCCACTCTGTGGCCTACTCCAGTTTTTCAAACCAAAAAGCAACTCAAGAGAGTATAGGGTAAAAGTATGAATAACTTTATTTTCAATTACAAATATTAAAATCATTAAAGATTAATGAGGGTGTACAAAAGACAAAAAACCAAAAGAAAAAGACAAAAACGAGCGGCAAAATCCCAAAAGTATACAACAAGGTTGTTTGAGTTATGGTAATAGCTATGGGTAAATATATAACGCATCTACATACACCCCTAAAACACTGACGAAAACCACAATTAGGGTCGCTAAAGCTAGAGGGGTAGTTAAATAACAAATTCCCTAAAAAAGTTTTTGGATTATACTAAATCGCTGCTCCCATATAAATAGTGTAGGGTTTACAATGCAGGGATGATAGGTAGGCGTCACTAAATTAGTCCAGCATATTTACCAAAGATATTGTAGGTAGCGCTCGTACAATATCTTTGGTAAATATGCTGGACTAATTTAGTGACGCCTACCTATCATCCCTGCATTGTACCATACACATATTTATATGGGAGCAGCGATTTAGTATACTTCCAACACTTTATAGGGAATTTTTATTTTAACTACCCCTCTAGCTTTAGCTGACCCTAATTGTGGTTACGTCAGTGTATAGGGATGTATGTAGATGCGTTATATATTACCCATAGCTATTACCATAATTCAAACAACCTTGTTGTATACTTTTGGGAGTTTGCGCTCGTTTTTGTTTTTTTCTTTTGGTTTTTTGTCTTTTGTACACCGTCATTAATCTTTAATGATTTTAATATTTGTAATTGAAAAAAAATTATTCATACTTTTACCCTAACTCTCTTGAGTTGCTTTTTGGTTTGAATATGGATATTTTTGAGAGGGTATGTTACAAATAGGGGGCTCTACACTATAACATGCCCAGCCTAGTGATGAGGTTTTCTGGATATACTAACGTTTGGATCATACTACTCCAGTTTTTGCCACCTCCAGAATGTCATTGTTCCACTGTCTGACCTCATGCTGCTGCTGCCGTGACCTCCAAAACCGTGTCATTGTGCCACTCTGTGGCCTACTCCTGTTTTTGCCACCTCCAGAATGTCATTTTGCCACTCTCTGACCTCATGCTGCTGCCACCGTCACCTCCGCTCTCTGTCATTGTGCCACTCTGTGGCCTATTTCCAGTTTTTGCCGCCTCCAGAATGTCATTTGCCACTGTCTGACCTCATGCTGCTGCCACCGTCCCCCTCCACTCCCTGTCATTGTCCCACTCTTGGCCTACTACAGTTTTGCCACCTCCAGAATGTCTTTTGTGCCACTGTCTTGACCTCATGCTGCTGCCCTGTTGATGCCGTCAACTCCACAACTGTGTCATTGTGCCACTCTTGGCCTACTCCTTTTTTTTGTCACCTCCGAATGTCATTGTGCCACTGTCTGACCTCATGATGCTGTGGCTGCCGCCGTCACCTCCACACTCTGTCACTGATGTTGCCACCTGAGCCCTCAGCTTGACTTTTTTCCACCTGTCGCTGCCATGACTTTATCAGGCTATATTCCCCCTTCAGTTTTTTGGTCAGTTTTGCCCTCTTAAGTGCCCGGGGAATTTTATAGTGAAGCAAATTCTAAGAGCGGCAGCAGTCATGTGCGTGTCATACTAAAAACACAACATTGTAAAGAAGACCGAACCAAGCTCCCCTCGCATATTTAAGCATGGCACAACATCTACAGCACCCTGAAGGCTCTGTGCAGCCTGGAAATAGCTGTTTTTAAACGTGAAACGTCCCAAAGTAATTCGGACCGAAGTTTTTTTTTGTGGGGAAAAATTTCGCGAAGTGACAAACCCCAAATTTTTGAGAAATTCCCCCCATCCAAAACACCCCCAGTTGTTTTTTTTACCATTACTTACCCACGCAAATTTTTTTCCCCCCCCGTCCAACACTCATTAACTTGCCAAAAGGATTGGCACCATACAAATTTTAGAAAAATCAATATATGAACCAATGCCTACCCCTCCAGTCTGAAACAAACCCCTCAAAATTGTTTTATTTTATTTTTTAAAAACAGGACTGACCCTTCACAAACCCATAGGGAAACGATTTTACTTTTTATTTTCGTGAATACCCCCGGGAAAACACCTTTTAGAAAACCTTAAACATTTTACCTACAAAAAGGGTTAATCATACCGGCCGTAGTTTTTTAGGGTCTTTTTTTGACTTTTTTTTCGAATATTGGCACCACACTTGCCATGAGCCAACCTTGGGAATACACCGTTATATACATCCTAAATTTTTAAAATAGAGGCCTGTCTACAATTACTAATTTTCCTTAGGACACAGGGTTTTAATACCATCAGGACCTGGTTTGTCTATTTAATTTTATTATCTCAAATCTTCCTGGTTAGACAAGAAACATTTTTAAAGGGGGAGTTACCTCTTCTCTACCATCAAAAAGAAAAATCAATCCTTTGGGAAATACAGTGGAGAAAAAATGTTAAAAGGTTTTTCTTCTCCCATCACCCCCCACAATATCTTCCCTCACTATTTTCCAAGGGGCCAAAATTTTTCAGTTTTTTAAATCTTTTTACTATTTATTTTTTAAAAATATTTTACGGCTATTTTACTTTCTTGGCAATTTGCCCTTTTTTCTCCAGCTTTGCTTTTTTTTACTTATTTTAATATTTTTTTTTCCCTTTTACTTTTTATGTCTCTTCAACCCCCGCCCTCCTGTTTAAGGGGGATGAACATTTGAATTAACCACATTTTTCACCTTTTCTAGGGCCACCCTAATTAAGCCCTGGGGGCCCCCTAAAATGTTACCAAAAAATTTAAACAGACTTTAACCAATTTTTTTTCCAACGGTGCAACCCTTGAAGGAATGAGAAATGGAATTTTTTAAAAAATATGCAATGTGTGATGGTGTTGGGTTAACCCGCAAATTACAGTTAAATTCAAATTTTCCATAGCTTTTCAAGTGACATTGGTCTGACCAAATTTTTATTTTATTTTAGACAAAAAATGATTTTTATAGAATTTTTTTTCCCTTTAAAAAGGGGTTCTAAATTTTAAAAAAAAGCTGAAGAAGCGTACAATAGGCACTCTATGTTTCATTGGTGGAAACTCTAAATTATAAATAGAAGCAAACAGGTTTTTTTTATTGTATTTAATATTTCTTACAGAATACATTTTAAAAACCCAAAGGTTATCAGAAGGAAACCGTATGCCAACAAAATTCAAGTTAATAACAAGGCACTGGCAGAAAGGAAAAACAGCTAAAACCCGAACACCCTTTTAAATTAAAACCAAAAAAAATAAAAGGAACAATCTTTGACCTAAGGTCCACTTGGAGAAATACCATAGTAAATCAGAATAGGACTTTGCCCACCCAATGTAATGTTCACTTGTATTCAGTTGTGCATTTCACATCGGAATATGCGTGAAAACCTTTTGTGTTATATCCCCTTTATTTTTTCCCCCACTAAAAATTACACTTTTTTTGTTTAACCTTGTGAGATCAGACACTTTTTTTTCTAATGTGGATATCCAATCTTTGATGTGGAAAAACAACATAACTTAGTTATGGGTTTCCAATTGTGTTCAGTGAGGAAAACATATCAAGTCAGAACCTGGATTAGCCATAATGAATGGAGCTACTCAATGCCTTTTAAAAAAAAGTGAAATTTTCCCCAAAAAAAACCAAAGGGATTCATTTGGAGGAAATTTTAAAATATGTATTTTTATGTTTAATCTTTTTCAAACAATAATTTTTTTAAACCAAAAACAAAAATATAAAATATGAAACCCCCCGCAAAATTACCCACTTTCTAAAAAATTTACCTTTTTGATGGTCGGCATAAATTTTCATGGTTCCAAAAAAAAAGCAACATAAGTAGCTTTGGGAAACCGGGATTTTTTTCCCAGGTTTTAAGGGGTTATCAAGAACATTGAGATGAGTTCAGTTGTGTGTGCATCTAGAATATGACAGAACTGCACTGAAAATGCAAGGATGTCTAAAATACAGTATGACGAAGGCCATCAGATGCCAACCCAATGTAATAAAACAATTTACTCATCCCTCATAGCAGCTAAATATAGTGAAAAAAATTTTCCCCAAAAGCCCCGGGCGCAAACGTTTAACCCCAAATTTTCACCTTGGACCACCCCACAAAAAAATACATTACCCAAAAGGAGTACAACCCCCCATGTTTCAAAAAAGTTTTTAATCTGTTTCATGGACAACTTTGAAGATATGACACTTTGAACAATTAAATAAGTGTACAGCTTGTATAACAGGGCAAATTTTGTGCCCTTCAAAATGTCAACACACAACCATAAAATGTCTAAACGCTGGTACCAAAAGTGGGTACCCCAAGGGAAAAAATTTTGACAAATTATCAAACTTTAGTTTTCCAATTATTTTTTCCCCCACTCCTTAACTCTCTTGGGCTTGGAGTTAACAACGCTTTTTTCCCGGTTTTCATTTTAATCCTTTCCACCCCCATGACAACATCATGAAGCTGGTGGATTTATGACCTTGGCTCCTCCACCTTCGTTTTATGATCCCCCCAGATCTCAATAGGGTTAGGCGAAACATTTTCTTTTTAGCAAGGCAATCATGTCTAAAAATGTGTTTGGGGTTACATGTTAAATACAAACCTGGGCCCAGAAGGGGGGGAATCGTGCTCTGCTTCATTTTGTCACAGTACTTTGGGGATTCAGGGTCCCCTAAATGAACTGTAGCTCCCTACACCCAGAAGCATCACACCCAAAAACCTACCTCCCAATACCATCTTACTGTAGGCAAGACCATTTTCTTTGTACCCCACCGGGTTTTTGCCACACACGCTTGCACCATCTGAATCAAATAAGTTTTTTTGTCTCAAAACCACAGACATAGTTTCAGAATCCAGTCCTTAGTCTCTTGTCTTCACAAACTTTTTTGGGGGCTTCTTGTGAAACATGTATAGAAGTGGTTTTGCTTCGGGACATACCATGCAGCCCAAATTCGAATCAATTTTCAATATGGCCTGAACTTTGACACTACCCCCCACCCTGAACCCTTTACGCAATGCAGCACCCTCATCCGGGATATATGGGACATGCAACTAACTTCTTTGGTAAACCAGGAAAGGGCCCTTTCGAATGGGACCTGACTTGAAAAAACACGTATGATTTTGCCCCGTACTGCAGCCAATTTCAGGGTTTGGCAATTTTTTATAAGCCTACCCCATTTTTATGCAGAGAAGAATTATTTTTTTTCAGACCCTTCTTTACCATGAGTGCCATTGAACTTTTCCAGTAACCAGTATAGAGAGTGTAGAGCGCAACACCAAAATTTTTTACACCTCTCCCCATTCCACCTGGGCCTTTTAACGCCAAAGGGGCTCAGGGGACCGGGGGAGGGGAAAAAGGCAAATGGGCATTTTGACACAGAGCATATCTTGTTGAGGCACTAGAGCCCTTTTTGAACATGGGGAAGACTTTTAAAAAGAAAAAAATAAAAAACCTCACTTAAAACCATATTATCTTTTTCCAATTGGGGCCAAAAAAATCATGGGTTACGAATTCCAAAAGGCCCAAAAAAAGAAAACTTTTTAGAAAACCAATTTTTGGCCTCTTTAAATGAATTTTTAAAGCCCTAATGTAAAAAAAAATGCATCGGTTAAATATAAAATTTAAAAAATTAGTTTTGCTGGAATAAATTCTTGTTCAGTTCAACAAAAACTGTAAGTTAATGCCTATAACTTTGAGAAAACCTAACTCTAACTCCAGGGTGATTTTTTTTTTTTGAGATTTGATATCAAAAACCAGTCCAAAGCAAAATGCTAGTGAGATTGATTATTTTCTGATATTCTGAACAGTGGAAACTTAAGGCAAAAGGGAAGGCAGAGTCTTTAAGACAACCACATCAAGTAGAAATCTGAGATCTGGATGTTTTAAAGACAAGTTTCAATTTCCGCCCACCTTCTAGCAGAGATTATTGCAGCAAGAAATAAAACTTTAAAACTGAGTCTCTTTAACTCTATCTTCATAAAAGGGGGCGATAGAGCTTCCAAAATCTTTTTTAAAACAAAAGGGAAAAACCCCACCAAGGCAAACAATTTTGGTTTCTTATTGCTTTGAAAAATCTGGTAATAAGAGGTTGATGGTCTCCCTTTTTGTTCTTACAATTGATAGCATTACAAACTTT
>JAODAL010073662.1:0-14661 GCA_025379985.1 Phyllomedusa bahiana
GCCCCGGGGCTCGCGCCCCCTGGATTTTTCCAAATTCATTTCCGCCTATCACTCATACATCCCCCCCCCTTTTTAAAGCCCCCCCCCCCCAATTTTTTTTTTTTTTTTTTTTTTGTATCTGTCTGATTGGTGTGGTGTGCGATAGTGTTGTCTTGTCTTTCGTGTAGCTCTGACCTCAAAATCATGCCAGTCCAAATCCTTCTGTTTATTTTAATTGGGATTTGTTTTTTTGTTTTTTTTTTTTTTTTTTTTTTGTCTTGTTTTGTTGTTTCTTTTCTTTTCGGAATACGAGATTTAATGCTCAGGCTGTTTAGGGTATTTTAGGGTCACTTAGATCGTTTGCCCCAGGATTGGGTACTATCTGTTATTTGGCCCTGTTTGGATGACGTTTCATCGTCATTAATGTTCTCTTGGACTGATTATCTCGTATTATATTGCTGCTGACCTTTGTATTGTTTATCATTATACTGGTTTTGGCTTCATCTTATGTCCACATTTTGGATTCTGTATTGCTATATACCTGTTTTAACAGTCTGTTAAATAAAGCTTTTCTTGAATAGTAAAAAAAAAAAAAAAAAAAAAAAAATGAAACCAAGAAAACTGGACTGAGGTAAGATGAATCAATGTAGTGAGACAACCCCTTTAAGTATTATTTGTAAGCCACTTGACGGAGTTTTGTTATTATAGCCGGTAAACAGGGTTTTTTTTACCTTCTCATGTGTGCAAAAAAAAAAAAATCACTATGAGTGGTATGTGTGCACGGGTGGTGAACTGGACACCCCATCATATCGTTCAAAAACTGAATGACCTGAGACAAAAACCCCATCACCTGTGGACAGAACCAGACTAGATGCAACAAAGTGCCAGAAGTCAAATGACACTTAGGGCACTCATCTATGTATCAACTCCGAAATTTACTGAGTCTGGAAGTGGTAAAATAGGACCTATGTAGGATGAAGAATTGGGTCAATCTATTGTTGTAATTTGAAGAGACATGTCTAGGTGAAGAGACATATGCCTCCCAAGTTTCATCACTTAAAGAGCCCAAATCATTTTCCCATCATCTCCGGAGGCCATCCAAGCATTTTTGTATACTTCTCTTTTTTTTTAGACATATTTTATTTGACATTTAAATGAAATACAAAGAATAAATCGTCATATACATAAAAGTATATAAAATAAGCGATGTCGATAAGCAAGTGTCACAATTTTCTGTAGTAACATTGTACACTTGTCTCAATAAAGAAATTGCATGAAAAAAATGAAACCTCGTACTTTAGTCTGCTGCTCTATTTTTAGCATTTTCTATTTATGAATTGAAATAATGCACTTTGCTGTAATAACCCTACATAGTTTAACTAAAGTATATAAAACAGAACAAGCCTAAACAAAACCTAAGCTAACTAACCAGGATTTCCTAGGACTTACGGATACCATCTATTCTAATCCAGATGAAGGCTACTCGAGATTCAGAAGTTGTAATCTGCCTAGTGACCCCCCTAAGGCCCCGTTCACATGGCTTATTCCCGACGGATTTGTGCGCCGTCTTGAGCGCACAAATCCGCCGTGAATAAGGGGCGGGACGGGGGCGGGGCCGGAGCGCGGCGGGGGCGCCGCTCCCGACCCCATAGACAATGCATTGTTCACGGCGCGTCCGCGCCGTAAATAATGTGCATGTCACTTTCTCCCCCCCGCGGCGGATTTGCCGAGCGGGGAGGAGCGACGGAATCCACTGTTCTCTATGAGAGCAGTGGATTACCGTAATGACTCCGACGGATTGGCGCCGTATTGAAGCGCAAATCCGGCGCGGAATACGGCGCCAATCTGTCAGCAAATAAGCCGTGTGAACGGGGCCTAAGAGTTTCTGTCATTAATCAATTAGTAAACTGGAAAATGCTAACTAGCTTTTCTATCTCGCATTGTGTGTAAAATTTATCAATGAAGGGCCTCCATTTTTAAAAAAAAGTTCTTTATCATTGCCTCTTTATGTCTCTCTGTGTATATTTGATCAGCTACTGCATGAATTTTAGTTTGTTCAATTACCATCTCGAGGATAGGTCTAGTCGGATCTAGCCACTTAGTTAATAAGCATCTCTTTGCAACCATAAGGATGATGTGAATGATTGCTGCCATCCTACCCTTCCGCTGTGGGAGCTCGGCTCCTTCATGTCTCTCCTGCCCGTGCAATATAAATACAATTGGAGATCTAACTTTTGATCCCTTCCATAAAGAGGATAGCAAGTCCTCTACTGCATTCCAAAATTCTTGTACATTTGGGCACGTCCATAGACCATAATACAAATAAGTTCTCTCTTCAGCACATTTTGGGCAGGCCGTTAACCTATCAGGAAAACCCGGGGATGAAGGGATGTCGAAGGCATATATGGCGGCGTGAACCATCTTAAAATATGTTTCACGTCATTTTTCGCTGATAATATGTCTGCGAATCAGATTCCACCCTGTAATTATTTCTGAAGCTACATCATCTGAGCCTATCCAGGTGCCCCACCTTCCGAAACCACATCCCGGATCAAATGTTATATATTTATCTCTCAAGCTAGCATATATGTCAGCAATAGATTTCCTATGCAGGGTTGATCCCATGAGTCTGTCAAAGGCATTACTTCCCCTTTCCCTATGTATATCTTGTAAACTAGTAGTACAGAAAGACTTAAAGGGAACCTGTCACATAGGTTGTGCCCCCCTTGCTAAGGGCAGCACAAGCTAGTGTCAGACCTGCTGTTTCCAGCGCTGTGTCCCTTATTCTGTAAGATGCAGCAGTTTTAGAGCATTTACCCCATAAATCTTATTCATGAGCAGGTGTTAGCTCCACCCACCAAAGGCTAGCTCCGCCCACTGACAGTTATTCACATGTTTCTACCTATTCAAAGTAATAGGTTTGTCAGTTGAGGTGGGCGGGGCTAGCTTCCGATTGGCCGGGTTTGAAAAAAAACTGACACTCTGAAGGACTCTTCCAATGACTCTTCTGGCTGAAAACTTCAGATTTGAGCATTAAATACACGAAAACTACAGCATCTTACAGAATAAGGGACACAGCACTGGAAACAGCAGGTTTGACACTACCTCATTCTGTCCTCAGCCAGGGGGGCAAAAACTATGTGACAGGTTCTCTTTAAAGGGGATGTATCGCTTCCTTAGTTCAGCTGATTCATACTGCTCTCAGCTTCTCAACTCTAGAAATGCAGGGGCATTTCTTCCACTCCCAGCTGGGTGACATCATCCCCCTCTTCACTGTTCTTGCTGGCTCCCGAGACTCCCCCCCCCTCTCTGTCTGAGTCCACATGTCACTGTGTCTTTCCCTATGCAGTCTTATTTTGTAAGAGCTGTATACATACCACAGGCTGCATTCAATGTAGACTGAGCACTGATCTCTCCTCTCACATCTATAGCTGTGTTACAGTTGAATCCAGCTCTATGAACGGCACAGATCTCGCTTCTATGCAGGAGAGTTAGGCACTGGGACAAAACTGTTATGTTTTCTCATTGTAGAATCTGCTGCAGTCTGTTTCTGCTGGGTGTGGAGAGAGAAAATGCTACGGCTCCTAACTCTGAGTCAGGCAGGGATCGACACAAATTGTGCTGTTTCCTGATTGTGTAAGCCCTTCAGTGTAATTCTGTTTCTTCTGGCTGTGTAAAGTGAAAATGTGCCGGTCCCTTACTCTGAGTGAGAGACACAGGAATGCTGTGAATACGACCAGGGGCTGTACAGAATGTAAATGAGCTCTCAGCTAGTGAAATGCAAGGAGGAGGGATCTGACCAGCACTGGATACCAGTGTAAACAAAAACACAAGATAAGGAATACTGTGAATATAAGACAGCTTTGCTAATGACATCCAATTGCATAGTTGCTTGTTTTCACTGTCCCCTTATTCTGAAGACCATTTAATGAAATGATACAACCCCTATAAGTTGTAGATACTGCAATACTTGAGAACCTGGAACGTTGAATTCTTGTTTTACTTCCTCAAATATTTTTAGTCTGTTTTCTGTTGGGTGGAGGAGTTGGCCCACTGAGTGTATTCCTCACTCCCTCCACATCCAAAACCATTTGTGATTTCTTCCGGCTGGAAATTCCCCATGATCCCACAAAGGCAGGTATTTTGAGATCCTATTAGACAGCCCAAATCTCTTCCTTAGCTCCTTCCAAGTTGCTATCGTATCTCTTAATAAAATTCAATGTTTAGCAGTTGTCGGGGCATTTGCTAGCTGTAAGTGTAAGATACTGGTCAACTTTTCACCCGCCAAATTCTCCTCCAGAGTCCCATCTGAATAAAAGTTTGTATTATGCACCCAATCTATAATATGCCTCGTTAGACACGCAACATTATAACATCTTAGGTTGGGTAAATTTTTCTCTACTTCTAAGTGAGAGAAGGGCATAGATATGGGAGATTAAGTGCCCATATGGTGGGGAGAGGAGCAACCGAGGAATGGAAACTGATTAAAAACCATATCAGAGCGACCAAATTGGAATGTAATTGCATGTTTAACCCTGAGATAAGCAAACACTTGGGATGATGGTAGGTTAAATTCCACTTGTAGGTCCGGAAATAATTTAAGACCTGAATTAGAACAAATTTGAGAAATATGCCATATACCCCTAGCGTTCCAATTTACCTCGTGAGATATATGAAGTAAATATGGAAATATTTTGCTACACCATAGTGGAGAAAAAGGATCAATACCCACAGCATAATAAAGATGGCGCACTTTCTTCCATACCATAAGGGCTTGTCTCAGAATAGGATGATCACATAAGTTGCCCTCAACATATGTAGTGCCACAGAAGAGAAGATGAAATGGATGCAGTTATTTATGATTATATGGGGAAATAATTAGTTTGGACCCTAAGCTGTTCCTCAGATCCCCACCTAGCCAGATGTGACAGTTGTCCCACCAAGTAATATAGTTGTGTATCAGGAAATGAAGTTCCCCCTTCATCCCATGGGGCCATCAAGCATTTAGCCACAACACGATGTCTACGGCCATGCCATACAAAAGAGAGTAGTATTCCTCTAAGGCAATGTATTAGGCTGACAAGTATGTAAACAGGAGCTTGCTGGAGGATATATAGTATTTTGGGTAAAAGTGACATTTTAACTAGACTAATACGGGCTGCAGTTGATAGCCAAAGTCTATTCCAGTTATTAATTTTATTCTGTAAAAAGGTAATAAGCGGGTTAATAGTTAAGACTTCAAAATCTTAGGCAGATCTAGACACTTGTATCCCAAGATAAGTAATAGAAGATGCCCAGACTAAGGGAGAAGCAATGGCACTTTCCACAGGAATATATATATCTAGAGGTAATATAATATATTTAGACCAATTAATCAGTAGTCCTGACACAGTTCCAAATTCCATAATAACATTTAAAGTAGTATTCAGAGATTCCTGTGGGTCTGACAAATACAACAAAGATTTGTAGGATACAAACTAATTTTCTCACATATAGGGGAGACCGATAGACCTTTAATTCATGCGTCTAACCTAATGTTGGCTGCAAGGGCTTCCACTGCTAAGGTGAAGAGTAAGGAGTACAGAGGGCAGCCCTGCCTAGTACTTCTGCATAGAGAAAAAGAGTCGGATATCCATCCATTAACAGCAACCCTAGATATACAGTAGGATCTGAATATAGCAGCTGCACCCAATTTATGAAAGAGGGGCCAAAGCCAAACTTTTCTAAGGTGAGGAATAAATAAGACCATTCAATTGAATTGAAAGCCTTAAAGGGGATGTATCGCTTCCTTACTTCGGCTGATTCACACTGCTCTTAGCTTCTCAGCTCTGTGAATGCAGGGGCGTTTCTTCCCTTCCCAGCTGGATGACATCATCCCCCCTTCACTGCTGGCCTGAGACTCCCCTCCCACCTCCCCTCTGATTCCACATGTCACTGTGTCTCTCGCTCTTCAGTCTATTTTATAAAGAGCTGTATACATACCACAGGCTGCATTCAATCTAGACTGAGCACTGATCTCTCACAGCTGGAGATGTATTACAGCTTTCTAAGAACGGCACAGATCTGCGTCTATGCAGGAGAGTTAGGCACAGGAACAAAACTGTCATGTTTTTCTCATTGTACAATCTGCTGCAGTCTGTTTCTGCTAGGTGTTGGAGACAGAATAATGCTACGGCCCCTAACTCTGAGTCAGGCAGGGATCGATACAATTGTGGCTATTTCCTGATTGTGTAAGCCCTTCAGTGTAATTCTGTTTCTTCTGCCTGTATAAAATGAAAATGCTACGGCCCCTAACTCTGAGTCAGAGACACAGCTCTGTGAATCTACCCAGGGGCTGTATTCAGCTAGTGAATTGCAAGGAGGAGGGATCAGGAGGGATTCGACCCCCACTGGATATCAGTGTAAATAAAAACACAAGATAAGGGACACTGTGAGAACAAGACAGCTTTGCTAATGACATCCAATTGCAAAGTTGCTTGTTTTCACTGTCCCCTTATTCTGAAGACCATTTAATGAAACGATAACACCCCTTTAATGGCATCTAGAGAAACTATAATTCTGGATCCGACATCATTATGAGTGGCTTGCAGATTTGTAAATAGATGTCTCAGATTCAGGGCAGTCGACTATCAAGCTTCCCGTTTACAGGTTTGCAAATCTGCCACCTGAGCTTTGGTCCATACTTTTTCAAACTTCTTCCAAATCCATACCTTGACCTCTGCTGACGCAAGCCTTGGCCATAAGGTACTTCAGGCAGCAGTGTGCTAAGGACTGCCACTGCTGATTAATTTTTTAGTTGTTACCTATTTTGTCCCCACCCTCTGGGACTGCTCTTGGACATTCCAAGGTGCTGTGTCCCCCAATTATATTGGTGAGAAAATCAGATTTTTGTGCTTACCGTAAAATCCTTTTCTGGTCAGATTCATTGAGGGACACAGGTCCCTCCCTCTTTTTTTCTCCATGGAATCAGATTTTTCTTAGGTTTTCCTCTCGGCCATGGCTTTTGTACCAGCTGATCAGCATGGCATCAGCAGGAGGGATAAAGTCCATCTGGGCGGGCCCAACTTGTTTGGTCCGCCTCCTACGGCAAGGGCCTATACCCAAGGTCCTGTGTCCCCCAATGAATTGGATGAGAAAAGGATTTTACGGTAAGTAAAAAAAATCTGATTTTGTAAATGCTTTTTACAAAGAAAAAAAATATACACAAAGCAAGACAGTACAATAAATATCTGATGCTTTGATTATGCCACTAAGTACAGTACATAACTGCGGAGTTCAATGATTAAGCAAACTGATTTGAATTGATGTAATATTTTATGCCACACAGTTTTTATTTGTGTTTTTCTGTTTTTTCAATTTATGTTAACAGGTATACAGAAAGGGGCATTGCTTTCTTGTGCAGCTGATGTTGCAACTTCGTTTCAACACTCTGTTGCACACCACTTAGTGAAACGTACACAGAGAGCTATTTTGTTTTGCAAGCAGAAAAGACTTTTGCCATCTTCAAAAGCAACATTGGTAAGAATGGATTCCATAAAATACAGCAGTGTTATAACGTAAACTGAGATGGATATGTATTCAGGTGTCTCGTCTTATGTATTAATCTGCATTACAATAGTTTACTGGAATCTGCCACCATGTCTCCTTAAAGGTAAAATCCCCTGCACTGGTCACTCTTAGCCAGCTGAAACCGACCGTGCAAGTGAATAAGGAGGGCGGCGCCGTCTTCTCCATTCACTTCTATGGGAGCTTCAGAGTATAGCCAAGTGCATGCGCTCAGCTATTTTCGAAACTCCCATAGAAGTGAATAGAGAGGATAGCGACAAGTGCCGCCTTCCTCATTCACATGCATAGTCAGCAAGCGACCAATGCAGAGGATTTTACCTTATTGTAAAACCCCTTTAACTTCTGTTTTACTTTCCTCTTAATAACCTTTTGTTTTTTTTCATCCCCCAATGTGCAGGGCTATCGATAATATAACATACTTTTTTAACAGAGATTTTAATAGAAATGTTGTTTATTGTGCATCTTAGGCCTACTAAATTGTGCACTACGTAAGAAACTAAGTGATATTATTCTGACCTCAAACATTAGTGGAAGTCTATGCACCAGCTTTCTTATGCAGAGTATACCAAACGATATCAAAGTGGGTGTGTAAAGACAGAAGATGACCTTTTGATCATACTGGGCGACATGCATGAAATTTGGCGTGTGAACACCAAATTTCATGCGCATAATAATGGCATAGACTGCGCCTAATTTATGAACCCGCTATACAGCGGGTCATAAATCAGTCACATTCTAGCCCTAGGGAGACAGTTCTGGCTCAGGTATACCACTTTTAATTCACCTAGAAATGCCGTAGCAAAGCTATAAATATGTAGCTTTACTAGAGATCTAGTGCGCCCGCCTCCCACATGCCCCCCGAGATCAGGCGCACTAAAAAGATCCGCAGGCGGGAGATTTAAACATGTGTGAACGGGGCTGTGCCTGATATCCGGCTGAAAAGATGCCAGATATCTGGCGCAGCCCCGTTCATGCATGTCGCCCACTGTGTTTACTATTGATTACAGTGTTAGATACCCAAAAACCCACTGACCACAATGAACAAAGTGTAATAAAAACAGAAATTAAAGTTTTTACAGCAGTTAGATGTGCTCTGAAGACAACAGAAAATATGCTTGACAAACAAATTATTTGGTCTACAATCAGAACAGATTACCACATATCCAGGCGAAGGCTTCAAAACAGTTATGAAGCCTATATGCTGGCCAAGAATTGATAGTAATAAGCCAGTTTAGTCTTTGCTGTTTTTTTCCCATTTAATGGACAAAAATTTAATTTGTGACCATAGTTTTAAATATTGTGAATCAGAGGTGGTCACTAATAATGATGAGGTGAAGTTCAAAATCCTTCATGTGCCAAGGTGACTAACTAGATTGAAGGAAAGACATTTTCCTAAATTTAATATTCATTATGTTTGGGCATTAATGTAGCAAACAATCGAATGGGGAAAAATAGTTCTCCGCCAACTTGGAAAATCACTGTGTATGTATGCAAATAGAAAAAATACTTGTAGCGCATGCATATTGTTACTGGATGAAGGGCTCCTTCCAAATGTTTTCGATACCCAGGAAAAAATTTTGGCTAGAATTTCTTCTAAATGGTTTCTTATCCAGAGAGAGAGACTTTCCTCTAGTTATTTTCTGTTAGTGAACCATTTTTATGTTCAAAAATGGGGAATTGGCTATCAAGAATTAGGTCTTAGGGTCTGGTCAAGGGAGAACTGAAGCTGCAAGGAAGACATGCTTTAATTTAAAGAAGGTGGCCTCTGCCTCCAGGTTTTTATCATTGACACCATTTCTATTAGGAGCTATAATATGTGGAAAAAAAAGTGGTATATTTCCAATAGTAGTTTTAAAACCCTAAAACTATGTTCGACAGCTTTATAGCCTTTAGGATGTCGGCATTTAGTTTATTTGGAACCATTTAAAGACTTCAGTGATTATTTACCATAGAAAGCATGAATGTGCTATCTCAAAAAAGTCTTTTACCAGTTTAGTGAACAAAATTTTCTTGGAGACACTGCGGAAATTTATACACATGTCCCCAATGGGAGCTAAAATTAGGGAAAATGCAAGAATTATAATCCAAGTACACCACTACGCAGACATAAAAGGAAGTCACTGAATATATCATTAATTGTTGAAAAATAACCAAGGGCATTGTCGATACCCAGTAACTATCACTACATACTTAAAGCATCCATCCTGGCTGTTGAATTTTTGTCTTTCATGTGTCTTTCTCGAACACGGATGAAATTATGGGCCCCTCCCAGATTAAATTTAAGTTCAGAAATCAGAGGTGTATCTTTGTTTTTCAGCATGATCTTGTTGAGGCCACCATAATATATACAGGAAAGCAGAGTTCAATGGTTTTTCTCAATTGAAGAAAAAGCCAGCTTTAGTATGGGAGAGAAGAATTGTGTGTAGAACCCTTTTTCAGATTTTCACTAATGTATTGCAACATGCAACACGTCTAAATTTTAGGGGAAGAGAAACCCAATTGTTGTAGCATAAGGCAACAAGTTAAGTGCACAGTAATAGCTGGTAGATTTTGTATGTTTAAAACATTTGTGTAGTTGACTTAGGACTCTGGTTAACTTAGTAAAATGAACCGCAGAACTAAATGAAGGTAGACGAATGACAGGCAGGCAATGATTTCACCACCCATTGCCATTGTTTCTCTCAGTCATTTGGTTGTGCTTCTAAAGCCAAGAAAAACCCTGAAGGAGCAAACTAATTAATTGGCTTCTGCAAAAGTTAGCAGGCACCTTTTCTGGTTCTTAACCATGGCTTCTGGAACTCATACACTGGACTTACATAGAGCTAAAAGGGGCAGTAAAGGGGAACAATAATAGAAAGCCTATATCAAACACAAAACTAAAGAGAGACTTGCCAATAAACCATTTACAAGAAGGAAAGAGCAGAGACACAGATGAGGATGACTCCAGGAATGGACACAATCTGAATAAAGAGTAAGAACTGATCCTAACTATATCTGAATCTTTTCTTTAGGGTCATCATTAGGTAAAGACCTAAGACCAGTCACCAATGACCCTTATCTGTCCCTGCAAATACCTCTAAATATATATCTAAGTTACTTCTGACACAAACAAGGACTCTAGGACCCAGAGGGTAATCAAGGCTGAACACATCAAGAAAATGGAAAAAAAACTAAGAAAGAAAAAAGAAAAAGAACTCATGGAATAAACAACCTACTTGGAAACTGTACATTGCAAGACTAGACTACTAAGATATACAAGCAATCAAGATTCTAGACCAGTGAATACAGAATACTTAGCAGATTATAGAACAAAATCTCTCAGGACAGACAATATAATACACACCAAACTGGTGGTATGGAAAACTATATGCAGAGGCTAGTAATTAGTAACTCCATTCTAAGCCAAAGCTGTGCAGCATGGTCAGCTGATTTACCCTAAAATTGTTTGAGGTGGTTTCACAGCAACTTCCTCACATCTCATCTTAAAGGAAGGAGAGGAAGCTTGTAAGGGACATTCTAGTCTTGCCCTGTCTTAACCTGCCTAAGCAGAGCAACCACCCCGAAAAGGGCGAACCCGTATTCGAACCTCTTCCTGAGCTGTACCTAGTAAAATGTGTGGCAAACAGACAGAAGACAAATGTACGACAAGCAAGGAACAGACGCCACAGATAACAAACAAAGAACAGTTGTATGGGCCAAAGTCAAACCAGGAGTATGCGAAGTACCAAAGGACAGAACGGAAGAGTAACCAGACAGACAAGCCAAAGCACAAGAACCAGCAAAAATTACAGCTAGGACACAAAAAGCAATCACCAGCAGGGTGAGGCAGATGGGAAGCGGTTTAAAACCCCCACCCTAGCCAGGGATTGGCTAAAGTGCTTAACCCATTAAACACCAAGCCGCACTCTGAGGCTGCAACAAAATCCTTAAAGGGCCAGTAGTGCAGTCCTGACAGTACCCCCCTTTTACAAGGGGCCACCGGACCCTTAGGTCCTTGGCAAGGCATCAGAGGGAATTTTTTGTGAAATTCCTTCACTAAACGATCAGCATGGATCAAGGAGGCAGGCTCCCATTTGCGCTCTTTTGGTCCATACTATCTCCAATGTACAAGATATTGAAGAGCAATTCTGACTCTTCGGCAATCCACTATATGGTCAACTTCGAACTCTAGATCCCCCTCTACCTGGATAGGAGGGGGAGGTTATTCACGAGGACATTATGGATCCGGAAAGTCAGTGGGAGACGAAGACAAAAAGTGACTGGATTAATAACCTGTAGAATGGAGTAGCGACCAATATATTTGGGAGTCAACTTACGAGATGGAGCCTTAAGTCTCATATTTTTGGTGACAAAGCAAACTTTATCCCCTACAGCAAACCCAGGCCCTACAGTGCGTCTCTTATCAGCGTTCCTTTTATATATGGAATGGGGTTTCCTCATGTTCAACTGAACCTTGGCTCAGACTCTGCACACTTTTTCTGATTCAATCTCTACCTTTGGGTTATCCGAGGTGGATGAAGAGAGAGAACCAAAGTGCAGATGAAAGCCATAATTACAGAAAAATGGCAAAGTATTGGACACATGTTGACAGCTCTGTCAAGGAAAGGTAAGTAATCCATAAATATATAGGTAAATGGTCACGCACACCATAGAGGTATAGTTCTGATTTTAGTCGGGTGCAAGTGAAAAAGACCACTATAGGTCACTATATCAAAAGAGGAAATATATCCACTGCACATCGAAAGTAATGCTTAAGTGAGAAGTTTTATTAACAATGGTCAAGGATCAAATAAAATATATTATTGCACTTAATCCAAAGTTCAAATTTGATAAATGTTTTACAAACGCATTGGTAACACCAAAAATGCCTAAAGATGCTAATTAACATATAGGATAGATGACATTTAGATGTCATATGTAATGAGCAATGTTTCAGCATAAATGTCTTTTTCAAGAGACATCTATAGGTGAGAGGTAGAGAAGCATTGGTATATAAAGGTTGCATTAATGAATATGGCAAATGCCAGCAAAAAGAATAGCAAGGATGGGTCCCAGAAGGATAACCCAAGGCAGGAGGCCGGTATGGGGACAGCCACGTCCGAGGTGAAGGGAGACGGCGTCACTGCCTTGGCCTATCCTTCTGTGACCCTTTCTTGCTATTTTTTCGCCGACATTTGCCATATTCTTTGGTGCAACCTTTATTTACCAATGCTTCTCTACCTCTACATGTCTCTTGAAAAAGGCATTTATGCCGAAAATTCGCTCATTACTAGTGTTGAGCGATTGCGTTGGCTATCGAGATCGATCGATAGTCGATAGTCGGCCACTATCGATAAGGTTTTTCGATAGTGAGCATCGATTATGAGCGATGACCATTAAAGTCTATGGGAGAGCAACAACACCTTCATTATTACACCCAAACAAGGCTGGAGAAGCTGAAATTAACATCCACAACAGTCAAATGGATACGTGCTACATCTTAGGCAACACACTTAGGTTATAAAAGTCACAGAAAAAAAGTCATCACAGACCATTCACTATCCCTGTCCTGTACCATAGCCTGACCCTTAAACTTGCATCACCCACAAATTAAAAAGTGCCAGAAGGCAGTATGATTTGAACCATCATCTTACTTGAACTGGACATTGAATATCCCTGTCCTGGAACTCAGCATGAGCCCCAAACCTGCATGACCCCCAGATTTAAAAGTGCCAGAAAAAGGAGTCTTTCAACCACCATTTTAGTTTCACTGGACATTGACTATACCTGTCCTGGGCCACAGCATGAGCCCCAAACCTGCATGACCCCCACATTTAAAAAAAGTGCCGGAAAAAAGGAGTCTTTCAACCACCATTTTAGTTTCACTGGACATTGACTATACCTGTCCTGGGCCACAGCATGAGCCCCAAACCTGCATAAACCCCACATTTAAAAAGTGCCAGAAAAAGGAGTCTTTCAACCACCAGAATAGTATCACTGGACATTGACTATACCTGTCCAAGGCCACAGCATGACCCAGGGCCGGAGTTACAGTGGGTGCGGTGAGAGCCCAGGCTGGCGTCCGTCATCTATTAACATGCAGGTTAAAATGCCCTGATGACGCAGCAACGAAAACTGTTGTGCTGAAGCAGAGTGCGGAAGCGGAAGTGTGAGAACTCCAGCCTTCCTCAGTACACAGTCAATACCTGGGTAGCGCTTGCCCCTCCGTATGAGTGTGGACCAATTGAGCTTCACTTGGAAATACTGGTGGTTAACGCTCCTGTTACACCCAGGTGCCCTTTATCTTGGCATTCTTTTTCTCATTTTTCTCAACGTGCTGGAGGAAATGGTCTCTGTACTTTGTTCTCTGTCCGTGCTCCATACTCCATGTCCTCTGAATAACCTACATCTGGTCAAGTTTTCCTGTACCTCCCTTGTACAATTCAGAGGAATTTTTTTTAACAGCTAATTTGTACATGCAAGTTTTTTAGTAGTTTAAGTCTAGAAAACACATTTTTAAAATAGGATGGAATTCCACCATGTCTTTGTTTCTCTTTTTTAATTGTATTAAATAGGTTGTCTCAATAAAGGGATTGATAGCTATGTTAAAGATCTTGCAAAAACAAATCATTTTGCAATATGTGTCCATTCACAGTGTCCTACCTATCCCTGTGTCTGACAGCACCATCCCCCCTGAGCCACACCTGCCCACGGGGACGAACACATGTCTGTTAGAAACACCACTGTTTACAAGCGGACCTGGAGTATAGCTGCCTGTCACAGCAAAATGCCTCCAAAAATTCAAAGCATGACCCTTGAGCCACTTTGACAATTGTGAAGAACAAATGTCTGTTAGAAACAACATTTTTTAGAATAGGACCTGTAGTATAGCTGCATGTCACAGCAAAATGCCCCCAAAAATTCAAAACATGACCCATGAGCCACTTTTGACAATTGTGAAGAACATATGTTTTTTATAAACAACATTTTTTTGAATAGGACCTGTAGTATTGCTGCATTTCAAAGCAGCATGACCCAAAAAATTATAAATATGACTTCTCAGCCACTATTAAAAATTGTGGGAAGGAGAAATGCCACTTAAAAAGCCACATTTCGTTCCAAAGGCCATGTTATTGC
>JAODAL010073663.1:0-14661 GCA_025379985.1 Phyllomedusa bahiana
ATACATAACAAGATACGTGTTTTTTGACCTTTTGCGCACCCCAGCTTTTGTTCATTGACGCAGCATCACGTAAATCTTAAAACAACAATTCTATAGTCACCACAGGTGAATTGCGGAAAGGTTGCAAAAACAATTCAGTGTATTATACGAAAACATAACAGATACAGACATAAAAGGAACCTTTTCCGGCACTTTTTAATCTGGGGGTCAGGACAGGTTTAATGAGTCATACTAGCGGTCCAGGGGACCAGGTATAGTCAATGTCCAGGTGAAAACTATATTCTGGTGGTTGTAAGACTCCTTTTTCCACGGCACTTTTTAAATGTTGGGGGTCATGCAGGTTTGGGGCTCATGCTTTGGGCCCAGGGACAGGTATAGTCAATGTCCAGTGAAACTAAAATGGTGGTTGAAAGACTCCTTTTTCCGGCACTTTTTATTCTGTCGGGTTCAGGGAAGGTCTTAATGGGTCATGCTTGCGTCTTCCAGGAAAGGTATATTCAATGTCCAGTTCAGTAAGATGATGGTTCAAATATACTGCCTTCTGGCACTTTTTTAATTTTGTGGGTGATGCAGGTATTAGGGTCTGTGTGGTACAAGACAGGGGATAGTGAATGTTGTGTGTTCTTTTTTTTTTCTGTGGGCTTTTATAATCTAAGTGTTGTTGCCTAAGATGTAGCAGGTATCCATTTCTTGTGGGATGTTCAATTCCAGCTTTCTCAGCCCTTGCTTTGGGTCTAAGAATGAAAGGTGTTGTTGCTCTCCCATAGACTTTAATGGTATCGCTCATATTCGACTGCTTCACTATCGAAAAAAACCTTATCGATGGTGACGATATCGACTAATGTTCTGCCCGATGTCGCATTAGCCCTCAAGATATCGCTCGCAGTCCGCTCTCACTATTTTCAAGGTAACTCTTTATCACAACTTGCCAGGAGTTATGTTTCGAGAGAAAAATTACGGTGGAGGAGCTCACTTCCCTCTTATTGTCACTAGTCAACTCTACATGGTTCTCGTATTACTGCAAGTTGGCGTGGAGAGCTAACAGATTCTCGCACAACATTGTCGATTATCCAATTGCAGCTAATGGACGCCAGAGAGCTAGTTCACGTCCCATTCTACTGTGATGAAACTAATTGTCTTCGGTTCCGGCTCTCAACATTTAAGTGATTCAAGCCAGGTTGTTAGAAATAAACTGCGTGTCACCACTGTGCCCTACACATGTGGTATGATGGAGCCAGTTACTTCGTGGAGGCTGAGATTTGTGTGTAGGTGGTGGTGGAGGAGGAGGAGGCGGACAATGGACGCAGGAAGCCACAGTTTGACAAAGTGGGAGGGGAAAGCGGGCGTCTTTCTGTCCAAGGTTGTTTGGTGTGGCTGGGCAGAATGATCATTCACCACAACTGGGCCCTTAAATGAAATGTAATGGCCGTGACCGTAGTTACAGCTCCAGACGTTCCGCGCTGCCGTGCCACCTTGGAACCAAACTGATATTGCTCAAGGTGAGACTGGGCCCACACTTTGTGTCTACTACTATTTATGAAGTGCTGGTACTGCCTTTTTGGAGAAAAGTAATTATGGCTTGGACACTCCTCCATCTCGGCTCGGCACAACAAGCCATTAGTTCTCTGCAATGGTGCAGAGTCCACCATTTGAAAAGGGAGGGACTGCAGTACTCCAACAACTTGGACATGAGAATGGTCAGATGCCTGCACCTTAGGTGGTTGGACGCATGCTGTTGTCTCTTTTGCAACGTCTCTGCTGAACGTACTGCTGGCACATGAGTAGAGAGGAGCAGGAGATATGGGACCGGGGATGATGGCCAAGAGAAACAGACTCCCTTTGCAGAGGTGGGTGGAGGCCTTGACTGACAGCACAATGGCATGAGTGCCACTGGCTGCTGCTGCTTGCGGCGGCAGGATGGACCACCACATCTGAGCCACGTTTCTCCCAGGCCACCAGATGGGAGCGCTGCATGTGTTGACGCAGGCCCGTGGTGCCCAACGTTAGCTCCTGGCCACGAGTAACTTTATCTGCCCACAGACTTTCTACATTATACCATATTCGGCCTCTTCAGGTGTCTTAGCAAAGAACATGCCACACGGCGAGTAGCTGATTTCTACCGCCACGCTCCGCACTGGTGACCTACTACCGCGCCTGCTCGCTGAGCCCCTGTTGCCGCTACTTTTCTTGGGACTTGTGGAAACGGGTTATCTTAAACACTCGTGGCCGCTTGGGCTCCTGACCTACATCTGCTTGCTAACCTGCTGATCACGGGACACACAACCCATTGCTGGCTCTCCGCTTGACTGCGCTCCAAGCTGAAGCCTCTTCTTCCTGACTATGATGACTCCCTTTCTACACATTCACCCAATAGCTACTTTACCAACCTCATCTAATTAGTTACAACTACCCATCATACCACAACCCTTAACAATAAAATCATCTTCATACCCACCACAGAACCACCCCATCCACACACCCCCACAACACAAATTCTTCCACCATCCTCCTCCATTTTCACAATTCCCCCAAACCAACTCCATACCCTACTCCGACCTACCTTTTAATCTACTCCTGATATCATCTTCAAGATAGAACCATGTTAGTTGGTATACTCAACTTCTTTAATTTACATGTGTAATTTGTAGTTTATAATACTTATCCTATGGATATATAGTAGTAGTAGTAGATGGTGTCTGTTAATTTTATACAGATGGGTTGTAGTTTAGGTGATTATATAGCACTTTTTCCTTGTTATAATTTCTGTTTTTGTGTGTGTTGTGTGTGAGGTATGTGGTTAATTGAATAATTATTATCTGATTCTTCATGTGTATAGATTCTTGTGTCAATTTATTCCTCTATTTTACCTCGCTCGAATTAATTATTTATTTTGTCTTCTATTACTCTAATAAAACCATCTGGTGGTGAAAAAATAATAAATATAATTAGTCAAGAAAGTTTTTTGTCACATATGTAAAGATAGGAAAACATCAGCTGTGTTCAATGTTGTCTTGGCATTCTTCTAATAAGGTTTTCTACAGTTTTTTTTGTGTTAGTTATGGTGTACTATATTAGTTGTATCTAATTTGTTTCTTTTTATTTGTAACGGTTTGTCTGATTTACCACTAAACACGTGTGTGTAACACTTCTGCTCTATTGAATGGCGAGCTCTCTTCCTTAAATATCATCTATGTGTGTGTAATTTTTCTAATATTTAATATTTTTGCTGTATTTACTGATATAAATTTATTAGAATATAGATTATCTAATTATATAGTCCACTAGTGTACCCCCCCTATCTTCAAATACTCATAATATTTTACTCTTTAATTCTAAATGTACAAAGATTACGCTTATCATTAAAATTAATTGTATAAAATAGATACCGTTAAACCCATGGATCGTGTTATCCAATCATGTATTTTAGATATTCTGAACAAAGAAATCACCCCCTAACAACTCAATGTGTAGTTGTTGTAAGCCTTACTTCTCGTCGCACATAACTTGTTGATTGAAAATTAGTATCTATCTCAATCCCCATCTACAAATCATTATACTAACGTTTCTAAGTTAGAGCGATCTGCAACCCTCAGACTAAAATACACGTTTAATAAAATTATTCCTACTATAAGAGTAAATTATATACTAGCAACTACCTCCTACTCCTCCTTGAACCACGATCTCACTATAAAAAGAGGATAGTTAAAAATATATTAATGATAGTTCTCCCTCATGTATTGTTAGCCATTTCCTCACTAACGACTATATGTTAACACAACAATATATTGACGTATTATATCAAAATGTATAACATTATAAATGTACTCCAATACTCCGCAAGTTTGTGTCACCATATCCCCTCATTACAAATTATAAAAAGTTCACTATGTTAAGTATTCCGAATCCACAGTGTATTCCTCTCTCCATTTATACTAACAGCCTAATTCTTGAGATATAAATTTCAACATATTAAGAAGATAAAACGACCCTCCTCCTTTCCCTTCTCCTCTGTCCAATCCAGAAAACTCTGTTCAAGCTAATTTCTAGATCAAGAAAATCCCATCTTTGTATTTAGCTAGTAAGTCTTAAAATAAATGAGTATATCTGTCAACATGACACACTTGTCAGTAAAATCATATAGATATGACATCCAAGCGCCCAATAAATAACATATCGAGAGAGAAGCACTCTCTGTGTCAAACAACAAATGTGATTCCTTTTATTCTTAACCCCCCACTATTACCTATTAGCACATTTGACTAAGGAGAAAAAGAACCTCTCTTATAAATTATAGACTCTCTCGCATGTCTACAAATATCGCAATTCATAACTAAAATCTTCTAATATATAGATTACAAGACCACCTCCAAATCTATAACATAATTCACTCAATCAAAAATTAATTCTCTTACCCTTTTGTGTGTGTACACCAAAGTCCATAAAAAAAATTTATGTATAAAATATACCATTATAACTCTCAAAATGAAGACTGACGCACACCTCCTCACCACTCCTCTCTTACTGTTTAACCCTATCATATCACAAATATCCCCATCACCACCTCTTCAATAACCCTCATTTTGATCTCTTCTCTATACATTTAATACCATATGTATTATTTTTTATGTTTTTGTTTAAAACTTTAATAGAAATGTTTATACTTTTTACAACCAGTTATCCTTCATACTTTCATGCTATCTACTATTGTATCTCCTCTCTTTCCAATTTTATAACCCTCACTATTTTGTTCATACTATAATGTCCAAAATACCTGTGTCCACAACATCAATTCAATTATTACAATAGAATTAGATTAAATCTTTTAAAATGAGAATTTGTGGTGACCTCTTATTGTGTTAATGTAATTTTGCCCCTTGTAACTTACTCTCATCTTTAAAACAAAGACATAGGACTAGACTTAAATGAAACACAAATACTTAAAAAACAATATAACACAACAAAAACACCTAAAAACCTAAACATTATATCTTTTTATCTATATATATATTCTCCTATTTTTACTATATCATTTTGTTAACCCACACATTATTTACTTAATTTATAAATTGTTTTTCGATAATTTTATATTCTAGCTCATTAGTTCACACACTATACTCTTCAGCGAGAATCAAACACACATAAAAAAAAATTATAATTACAAAGAGCGCGACATCATAATACATACTACTCTCTTATTCAATAATGACAAGTGTGTTTCACTATCTCTCCCAATACTTCTAGTGACTATCACATCATGTGGTGTGGTGTATATGAGTGACCCCCACACACAATCCGAAATCGAGAGAGAGATAAAAATATCTCACCTAGATGTGTGTAACTTCAACGTGGTCATCAACATGTTAAAATTTGTCTTTGTGTTTCACACCTCACTGTCCACACAGTGCAATATACCCCCCACTACCACCCACTTCGCAAATGCTCACTGTGTGTTCCCTACACGCGCACACACACTGCTAGTTATTTATTTGTAAATAAATTATACTTAAGTGGGGATCAAATCTCTCTCTTCTATCAAATAATGTGACTTGTGTGTGTCTTGATTAATATTATCACTTGAAAGTGTGAACACTCTTGAGAGTATTTGTTTTTGGTGACACGCATGTGGATTGTATTAGCGTCAATGTAGCTCTGCATTCGCTCTAATTAAATTTCGTGTATACTTGAATTTTTAGATATTTACTCGCTACAACCATTCATACCAATTCCCACCTCCCTGCACTCTTCAGTAGATACTCCCCCACACCCTCAAATACTCTACAACCCCATTCTATACAAAACTTACCCCTCACTATCCCCAGTCCACAACCCCAACTTAACATCCAACATACCTTACCATACACGATCCAAGCGAGATTTAAGAAGTGTGAGTGTCAACATTGAATATTGTTTAGTTTATTACCCCCTCTCTTCTTTTCTAAGCGCCACGATCACATCTCTCTACACACACTCGCGCACTCACAATACTATGCACTGTAACAACCCAATGTATCCCCAAAATTATATTGCAATGAGTCTCTTTTAAGCGACTTATAGTGGACTTGTGTGTGAAGCCGCACGCTCGATCTACCCTATTTGTGTGTTATACAAACTTACACATCCCATCATCTGTGTGTGTGTGTGCTTCTACATTGTGTTTTCGTCTGGTTTTATTGATGATACACTCTGATTGTTTTATATTATTGGTGTTATTCTTTAGTAAATATGATAACCTCTACCCCCCCACTACTTTCTATTTGTTGTTAGCGCCAACTCATGTGCTCGATATTATATATAACGATTTGTCAATTGAACTTATAGAGAGAGAGATAGAGAACTACCAATATCCTGCACATACTTGTTTTAGTGTTATTTCAATATGTTGGTGTATTATCATTTTAGATACACCCCCGAGAGATCACCATAACCCAGATATTAGGTCTATATTTATTGTGACTGTGTGTGTGTGTCAGTTCGGCTCTAACGCTTTATTTTGTAGTGTTCGCGTTTTCGAAGAAGTGTGCCCCGCAACGCCCCACTTACCCATCCTATTACAAATAAAATAATGTGTGGTGTGTGTGATGTGTGCAGATAATATTAGATATATAGCCTGACTCTCTCAGCACGTGTGTGTGTGCTCACGTAGATCTCACATTAGATTGTGTGTTATTTTTTATAAAATGAAAAACAATAAATTGATTGCGTATTGTGTGACATAATCGAGAGAGTATGCTGTTTTTAGAATTCGGTGAAGTATAATAAAAACTATGATTTATTACTTGTGTTTTTGAATTCTTCTCTGATTATGAGAGTTAATAGGGAGATTTTTTTTTTTATATTTATTTAGCTATAGAGAGATAGATTACGCACTCTCGCGCAACGCGATGACTTGTTGTGTGTGTTCATAGAATTTCATACACTCGCGTCTAGTAAATATATATGGATCTCTCACCACACCCTACCTTCCCGGGCTTTTTAGAGTCGAGTTGAGGTGCCTCTCTCCGCTCCCCCCCCGATCCACAGCTCCCACGTCCCCGCACACAATTATCTCCATATACTCTCCCGCAGAACCATACAGCCTACGCTGTACCACCCCACACTTCATCGAAGTTGACTGGCTCTCCCACACTACGGGTTTCTTAGGGTAATGGGCTGATACGTGATGCTAATCGCCCCTCGTGAACATGTCCCTCCCCACTTCCCACGCCAATGCAAGTGCACCACCCGATCGGCCTGCACTCATCGTTTTGTAATCCCCCCCCTCCCCACCCATCCCAAGTTAAAGAGTGAGAGCGGTATGAGCTCACAGCGTCGCGCCCGGACTTATTATAGTGCGGTGGACGTCACAGGAATTGCCCGCGTTCTCTGATTGGCTTAATCTTGCACATGTCATGTACGCTATGCACCTTCTTCCTCCCAGAGTTCTTTGCCCAATGTTACGCCATGTGCTGGAAGACATTTTATCAATCAAAAGCACAGTTCGTTAAAGCGAGTACCCCAAAGTTCGATTCGTTCCGAAAACCCGAAGTTTTCCTGAAATTCTAAACGACTTCCACTTCGTTAGAATCGATTCTCCCATCTCTATAGATAAGCCTGCTTCTGTCTGTTACCTGGCTCTTCCCAGTATTCCTGGTGTGTTGGATAGTGAGATAACAGGGAGAGAGGGATAGTATAAGCCTTGAGGTGATAAAATCACCTCTGGTTGACACCAAGCCCCAGTGGTAGTAATGAAGAGTCATCTGGCAGATACCTCCAATATCGTCCATATCCTCCTTCTTCTCCTTCTGCCTCCTAAAACTAAATGTGGAGAAAAAACCGGAATCGCCAACATCTTTCAATAGACCATACTCCACTTCCATCCTCTCCACCTGATCTCTCTACACTGGGAATGGCTCTACACTCTAACACTGCTCGCAAGTCCGCAGCCTTGGGATAATCGCTTTGAATACTCTCTGTCCTTCTCTCAAACCACACATCGCGCCAAGTAAACCTCACCTCTGCCTGCCCCTCACCTAAAAAAGATCTCAACGATTCCGCCCATTTCCTCAAGCTTGCAGTGACAACTGAAAAAAGCTTAGATCCATGCCTCCTTGTCATCCACACCCGCCTGAGATTACTGCAAATCATATTCTCTTGTGGACGCGCCTCCAATCCGACAGCACTCTTGCTCTCCTTCAAATCCATCTTCTAACATTGCTGCCCGTTCTCATCTACCTCTCTCCTACGCTAAATCCTTTGCCTCTCCTCTCTGTGTCAAATCCTTCAATCTGGATACCTCTGTATTTTGCCCACGAGCAAATCCATTTTCAAAGTTTATATTAACCACTGAGTTAACTACAAAGCTCTCTCATAACGCCTCTCCCCTCCATGGCATCGCTGTCTCTTATTCTCAAGATACCTCCCTCTCTCAACAATCTCCTCTCCCAGCGTCACAGGGTACGCTTCTTCTCTGCTTCTCTCTCAGCAGCTCGCTCTCACAAAACCATCATCCAGAAAACTATCTCTCATGGCTTCCCCGCCTTTCTTTTGGTCCTGTTCGATTACACCAAAACAATCAGATCTATCCCCAAAACTTTTACCAATGCATCAACAGCAAACCTGAGTAATACCTCCATGTCTTTCAGGGATAAGGCTTTATAAACCTATTGTAATAAAACCCTCCACCGCCAGCTACACGCCTTCAGACACAAAATGTCTGCCCCAGCACCCTCTGTCTCTACCCTCTTCCTTGTAGATTGTAAGCCTTTGCGGGCAGGTTCCTCTTTCCCTCCATCTGTGTCAGTTGCAATTTATTCGTCACCATTGTATTTGTTACAACATCTTCGTTATGTATGTAAACTCTCCTTGTGACATTGTACAGCGCTCTCTGCAATCATTGGTCGAGCTCTAAAATAAATAATATTAATAAATAATAATATAATAATAATAATATAATAAAACCAAAAAAGGAGGTTGTTAGAAGAAAAAAAAGTACAGAAAATAAAGAATTTTTTTTTTATTTAATAAAATTAAATAGATGCTCAATTGCTGCGTCAGGCATTAGTCCAAACTTAATTCCAATTAATGATTTGATGTATTAAACTCCTATGGAACTGCATCCTTTAAGGTTCATGTCTGTGACTGATCGTCTGGGGGTGCAAAGGGATGGTGTACATACCATAATGGGACCACAATCTCTAGGGGGTTGGTCCTCTGTCTCCCCCCCAGAAGATTGTGCTTGTAAGTTGTAGCTGTACCTACTCTCTCATTCTTGTGACCTTGGGGGAATACAAAATACAAAAACCCCCGGGCTAACATTTTTAACCCATTTATAACCTCCTAACCATACCTATTTTATCCATACCCTTCCCACTCCCCACATAGGGTGTTTTGTACATTGGTGGAAAGAGCTTGGGAGGGGCCAGAAAAGTGGGGAGTCTAAGATGTTTGTGTGGGCTGACGGCACTGGTTTTCGGCCGGTTTTTCAGCCGGTTTGCGGTTTTTCAGACCGCCTGAAAAACCGGCCGAAAATGAGCACAATTGTGCTCTATGGAAAACCCGTGCAGCAGTTCCCCACTGCACGTGTTTTGCCGTCGGTACGGTTTTTTGCCGCCGGCGGTCCGGCGGCAAAACATTTGTAGAAGCACAATCTTCCGTCCGGTTTTCGGACGGATCTGTGCTTCTCAATGGGAGGGGGGAGGGCTCTTCTCCACTCATGCTGGGAGAAAAGCCGCCCCCCCCCGCGCCGCTGTGGGAAGGGAGCAAAACAGGACAAATACCGGCCGGCAAACCGGTCGGTATTTGTCCTGAACCGTGTGAACGCGCTCTGCGTCCAAAATATCAAAGTAACGCCACCAGACATATGTTTCACAAACGAATGTCTATAAGTCTTCAAACGTATGTTTCACAAACGAATGTCTTTAAATCTTCTTAAAACATCAATATTTTATTCACATTCCTTTTTAAAAGTTCTCCTTAGAACACAACAAACATCAGATAAGGCAATAATTTAGAACAATCTTACTTGCTATCTTCATAGGAGCAGGATTACATTTGCAGCACTCTGGCTTGTAGGTCTTGTTAGTTAGTAGCTGCCGACATCTTTTCTCAGTAGCATGTCCGCTACATTTCGAGGGTAAACGCCCTCTTTGTCAAGCATGTATACATGAGGAAGGACCCTCGGATGCCATTAATAACATAGCAATTTAAATAATAATGCTTATATAAAGTTTTGAATATGTGTGGCTAACTCTGCAGGGACAAGGCATGATGGTGAGAAATCATCATTGCAATCTGGAACGAATGGAGAAAGGGAAAGAGACTGACTCCCATTAGAGAAGTCCCCTGTGAGTCACTAAATGTAACTGTAATGTAATCACTTACTGTATATGTCTGCAGAGCTCCTGTGTACAACTGGTATCTACTCCCACATGGTCACTGTATGTTGATAATATATGTCTGCAGAGCGCCTGTGTTCAACTGGTTACTACCCTCATATGGTCACTGCATGGTAGGGATATTGGTAGTAGTGTAATGGTTTATTTTCAGGAGCAGTATGTTGGTATTATTCAGTAACTATGTGGTGGTGATATGTGGTCATGGTGTGGTGCTATTATTCAGTTATGTGGTGGTGATATGAGAATATAGTGTTGTGGTATTATTCAGTCACTATATGGTGGTGATACACTACTCACGAAAAGTTAGGGATATTTGGTTTTAGGGAGTGATTTATGGAAAATGTAAAAAAAGTCACGCTACTGTGATATTTTATCCTGAAAGTAGGCCATTTAAGACGTAACAAGCTATTTTTATTTTCTCATCTTAAACAATTTAATGAAACAAAAGCCAACAACAGTGGAGGGTATACACCATCAAAAAATGTAAATGTTTCAATAACATATCATATGGCCTTGAGAATCAATTACAGTTTAAAACGGTATCTCATGCTATTCACAAGTCAAGTTATTGATTGCTGAGGCATGGCATCACACTGTTCTTGAAGGGTTCCTCAGGTCATTGAAGTTCAGGGGAACAGATTTACAAACTTCTACACAGCGACTCAGATGATCCCATGGATTTTCTAGGGAGTTCAGGTCTAGAGAAAGTGCAGGCCACTTAATTTGAGGTACCCCAGTCTGCAACAGCTATTCCCTAATGATGTGACCTTGATGAGCTGGAGTATTGTCATCCTTGAAGAACAAATTAGCCCTGTTCATGCAGAGGCACAATGATTAATGATGTTATTTAAGTAGTAGAAGCTGATCACTGTACCATTCACAAAGTGTAGAGCAGTTCTGTTTTGACTAAGCACACCTGCCAAACGGGTACCAAACTGTAACACTTAACCAACCAAAGGCTCGCCTGGTGACAACAGTGACTGATACATCGCACTCTCCTTGACATCTCCAGCATCATTGGTGCCCATTATTTCTGTTCAGAGTGAATCAACTTTTATCATTGGACAGCACTGAGAACCACTAATCCCTCATCCAGCTTAGATGCTCCCTGACCAATGCAAGATGATGATGCCTGTGCTTGGTGGTGTGGTCAAGTACCCTTGCCGGTCGTCTAGCACGCAAACCACACTAATGTAAACAGTTGTGAATGATCTGACATGACACTTGGTTGCCTCTCACCTCCATATGGGAATTATCCCACTACATATCCACAGGATGTTAGCTGCTAATTGCCACTAACACTCAGCGGTTACAGCGCAGCAGGGTGCCGTCGCCGTCCCGCTCTCTTTAACCCCTTAGGCGCCGCATCCAAATAATTGAAAAACGGTGTGGCACCGTTTTCTCACTCGATCTGACGCCTGGGGGGAAATTTGTGGGGCCCAGATCGCTTAACATGGCAGCTGGAAGTCTTGTGAAGGCTTCCGTCACCGCCATGTTTTATACACCTGCCAGAGGCAGCAAGTAGTAAAACCGCCATCTTTGTACACCCCAATGCATTGTCTATATAATGCATTAAGCTGTATAAATAATTGCACCCTAGGAGGACTCAAAGTTAAAGTAAAAAAAATGTTTTAAAGTGTAAAAAAAGTAAAAAAAATTAAAAGTTAAATAAGCCCTCTTTTTCCATTTTACAAATAAATAAAACAAATAATAAAAAAGTTACACATATCGCTGCATCTGAAAAAGTCCAATCTATTAAAATATAACATCATTTATCTCATGCGCTTAACATTGTATAAGAAAAAAAAATCCTAAAAATTGGAATAAATTTAATTTAAAAAGTTGCATGCATTCTAAACTAGTAGCAATAAAAAGTACACTTCAGCCCACAAAAAATGCACCCCATTCAAATCCGTAGGTGTTATTGCAAAAAAGTTTTTGGATGCAGAAAATGGTGCAATTTTTTATGGAACCAAAACATAACGAAAACCATATGTTTGGTATACAGATAACACATCATTTTTACCATTATATAGAAGATGGTGCCACACGCCAATGGAGATATATGGGTGCTCAGTGGAAAAGCCAAATGGCTAAAGTCCTGAATAAAGATAATCCACGGCACTCCTAAGTAGTGTTCATGAAGAGAGTATTTTATTTACACATAAGAGGACAACATCAGCTCTCCATTAATGCAAGATGCACATATAGACAATTGTAAATTCCCACAGTCCGACGTTTCGGCCAAACGGCCTTTATCAAGGACCTAAAACAGGGAACATAATGTAAAGAATAAGGTAATGAAAAAACAAAAGAGCTGGTTGGTATTGGAAAGAGACAAGACAAGAAGATAGCAAGAAATAGAGAGTAGGGACAGATAGAAAGACAAAAGAGGAATGGGAAAATAAGAAAAGGAACTAAGAGAATGAAAAAAATGAAAAATGTAAAAAACAAGAACAAGTAGAAGAAAAAAAGGAAGATATAAAAATGGAAAGTACAGAAAAATATATAGCAGGTATATGGCAGAATAAATTGAGAGAAAAATAAATATAATGCGAAGGGAATATGAGGTATGTTGTAGAAATAGAATATAGAGTAGGTAATGTACACATATAGTAAAGATAAGGCCTAAATGTGTACAGAATCCAAAGTTGTAAGAGATGATACGGATGGGCGAAAGAAAAGGAATAAGGTAAACAAATGCGTGTATGAGAAGTGTATGTGATCATGATGTGGCGGTATTATTTCATCTTTGTATAGTGGTATCATTGAAAATATCAGTCTTGGGTTGCTCAGTAACAGTACAATGATATTTTTTCCCTTCATATCTGTATTATGTGGCCCTTGTATGACCGATATATAGAGTTATCATTAGAGATAGGTGAACTGATTCTAACGAAGTGGACTTCGTTTAGAATTTCAGGAAAACTTCGGTTCTGCACGAAATAGAAGTTTGGGGTAATTCGCAGGAACGAAGTGTGTTTTGTGTTGCTGAAATGGCCGCAAGCACATGGCATGACATGGGGAAAAGAACTCTGGGAAGAAGAAAGGAAGACCCTCAATGAAATGTGCAGACATCAAGCCAATCAGAGACCGGCGGGCTTCTGTGACGTAATAGCACTAAGTATGGATGCCATGCTTGTTACTCACACTGCTCTCGTTGTGCCCTGACATAATTGGCTGCTGCAGCAGCAGAGCAGCAGCAGAGATCTCGCACAAAGGAAATAGCTTTTAACAGCGATTTGGGAGGGGGGGGGGGGTTTGTTCACTGCTTTTTATCAGAGACTGCTCCTCTTCCGTTAAAAATTTGATTCATTTTGTGGGGTATTTAATTCAAGTCCAGGTGGGGGGTGGGGGTCTAATTCTGCCCCATATACATTTTAATTCCATCTGGTCATTTCTGGAGCACAATTTATATTCAAGGCTTAATTAAGCGTGTTTGTGCTTTTATATTCAGTAAAATATACGGTGTTTCTAAACGCCAAAGACGAGGGAAATTTTTCCTGTTGATTTTTTGGAGAGCAATTTATATTCAAGGATTAATTAAGCATGTTTGTGCTTTTATATTCAGTAAAATATACAGTGTTTCTAAATGCCAAATACGAGGAAATTTTTCCTGAGTTCTGGAGCGCAATTTATATTCAAGGGTTAAGTAAGCGTGTTTGTGCTTTTATATTCAGTAAAATAGACAGTGTTTCTAAACGCCAAAGACGAGTACATTTTTCCTGTTCATTTATAGAGCTCAATTTATATTCTAGGATTAATTAAACGTGTTTGTGCTTTTATATTCAGTAAAATATACAGTGTTTCTAAACACCAAAGATGAGTACATTTTTCCTGTTGATTTCTGGAGCGCAATTTATATTCAAGGGTTAATTAAGCGTGTTTGTGCTTTTATATTCAGTAAAACATATGGGGCGACATGTATGATCGGGCTTTTCGCCCGTTTTTTGGCGTATACTGCGCCTCCCGGCCCGAATCCCGCTATCGGACGCAGGGGTTCAGTGTTAGGCCAGTGTTTCGCCACTTTCAGCGCGGCCCGCATGAAGGGGCGGGCAGTGGGCGCGGTGTGGGAGCAGGGTAGGCGTTCCGGGGCGGGACGCGGCGCGCTCGTATACTCCGAGGCATGTACGATGGCGAGTCAGCAAAGCGAGGCGCAGTGCAGCGCTCGGCAGCTCCGACAGGCAGACCAGGTTTTTTTGGTCTAAATCCTCCGGCAGAGGCGAAGTGAAGCAGGGTCGAACATGCGAGGGAAACATAGAAGAACGCTACAGAAATCTCGGTTGCT
>JAODAL010073664.1:0-14660 GCA_025379985.1 Phyllomedusa bahiana
TTTTTCAAAAAAAAGCCACTTTTTCCCCGAAATTTACCCAATTGACTTCGTTCCGAACCGAAGTTTTCCTGAAATTCTAAACGAATTCCACTTCGTTAGAATCAATTCGCCCATCTCTACACAGAACGTTACCAGGGGACAGAGAACCACTTCCGGCAACGTGCGTCTGCGTCCCAATGTGGTCTATTAGGCTAATAGACTTAGATAATGCTGCCAAAAGACCCGGACTATACTATACTGCTTATGAGCAGTTCTTTAGCGGCCCGTCAAGCGGGGATCGTAGCGCATGGCCAATGTGCCCAGTATCCCGCTCATCACTTACTCTATTACTTTAGAGACTATACTGCTCTCATACATATTTCAATACCAGTTAAATGCTGGGAGGGACATAAGGCTTGGACACTGGCATAGTAAGAAAAAGATGTACATTAAATAAAAGATGATTAACAATTGAAGTTTTTAGTCGTACCTGTACAGTTTACCTAAAAACAGAGGGGAAAATTACTCAATCCATGATCACTCATGATCCCCTCTTATCACAAGATAGTGTCTCCAGATGCAAACAAACATAGATTATTGAAAATTCCCATATGTTATTTCTGATTTAAACAAGTAAATGTACTCTCCCCAAAATCATGGTCTGTCAATAAGGTCACAAAGATAAACATTGAATTATTAAAAAATATGTATTGAAAAATAGGTTCAATACGGGTAAAGGACAATTTTGTCCAGATTAAATACCCTAATGGCATATAACTAATTATGCCTAAACCTGTAGGTGCCTCAATCAAATGAAACAACCAAAGTATAAACTCTCATTCAGACCTTCCGGTTGTAGGGATTTAAGGCGGTATATCCACTCTGTTTCCTTGCATAAAAGTTTACTATCAATGTCCCCTTTCCTAGAATTTGTAATTATCTTCTCAATACACAGGAAAGTTATACCTGTAATGTCTCCCCCATGTTCCTGCCAGACGTGTCTGGAGATGGGGGTCTCCCTCTTGTGTCTTATATCTCCTAAATGCTCCCCAATCCGGACCTTCAGAGCTCTAAGGGTCTTCCCCACATATTGTTTTCTACATTTGCAATTCAGAAGGTACACCACCCCCTGAGACCGGCAGTTCATGAAGTCTCGAATTTCAAATGACTTGCCCGTTACATGGCTCAGGAAATGTTTCGTTTGAGCTATATATTGACAGTGACAACAAGTACCACATCTGTACATACCAAAGGGCTTACGATCCAACCATGTGCCCTCTCGTCTCGGAGGGACAAAATGGCTGTGCACCAATCTGTCCCTTAAAGACCTTCCTCTCCTATATGTAATTTGGGGTCTATGGGACAGACATGTTGCCAAATCAGGGTCCGCTCTCAGAATATCCCAATGTTTACGAAGAATTTTTCTGACTTCATTGTTTTGGTCATCAAATGTGCCTATAATACGAAACCCAGTAGAATCGCTTACTTGGGGAACATTGGGATTAAGCAGGACATTCCTATCTCTACTTAGTGCGTTCTTAAATGCTCTCTGCAGGGTTGGTAAGGGGTATCCTCTCTCTAGAAATCTATCTCTAAGGTCACCTGCTTGTATATGGAACTCTTCTACCTTTGAACAATTTCTATGGACCCTAAGGTACTGACCCTTAGGGATTCCTTTTTTGAGGCTGGTAGGATGATGGGATTCCCATCTGAGTAGACTGTTAGTTGATGTCTCCTTCCTATGAGTGCGCGTTTGGATAAAACCCATGTCATCAATGTCAATGTTTAGATCCTAGAAGGCTATCTCAGACATCTGTCTTTCATATGTAAATCTTTGACCAATCTCATTCACATTAAGTACATCAATGAATTCCTTAAACGCCGTCCCCGTGCCCTGCCACAGCACGAAGACGTCGTCGATGTACCTACCCCAATACAGTATGTTTTTTGTATGGGTTTCCATCTCCTCTCCGAACACCAGGGCCATCTCCCACCAGCCCAGGAACAAATTAGCATACGAGGGAGCGCATGAGCTTCCCATTGCAGTGCCCCTGAGCTGGTGGTAGACCCTGGGTCCGAAGAGGAAATAGTTGTGAGTTAAAGTAAACTCCAATAGTCTTAGAACAAATTCGTTATGTTTTTCAAACTGTCTACCTCTTGTTCCCAAATACATTTTCACCGCATGTAGGCCCCAGTGATGTGGAATACTGCTATACAGTGCTTCCACATCCACTGAGGCCAAAATAACATCCTTCTCTACATGGATTCCTTCAAGTTTTTTAAGGAGATCCGATGTATCCCGTAAATACGAAGGTAAAGTTACCACAAAGTTCTTCAGAATGTGGTCAATGTAGATACCCACATTTTGTGTAAGTGACTGGATCCCAGACACTATGGGGCGTCCTTTTAATGGGAACAGACCCTTGTGGACTTTTGGCAATGCATAAAAAGTTGCCACTTGCGGTTTCTTAGGAAGTAAAAAGCGTGCCTCATCTCCCGACAGAATCCCATCATCCACTCCCCTGATAACAATGTCCTCTAATTCCTTCAAGTATCTTTCAGTCGGATCCCCTCTTAAGATGGCATAATTATCCTTATCCTCCAAAATCCTACTACACATCAGGGCATACTTATCATGATCCATTATTACCGTATTACCCCCCTTATCTGATGGTTTAATTATGATTTTACGGTCAGATTCTAACTCCTTGAGAGCCACCATTTCCTGTCTAGTGAAATTTGGTGCATGTGCATATGTGATACTCTTGGTGGTTAATCGCTGCAAATCTTGCGTTACCATTCTCAAGAATATATCAACTTCTGGGGTATCCTGGGGTGGAGGGAACCTTGTACTTTTGGGTTTCAATTTCGTTTGTGGTCCTTTCCCTACTTCCTGTTCACCCTCTTCTAGCAATCCAACTAGGGTTTTAACCCCCGGGAGATCCTCAGTGGAAATACCTAAATCTCTACACATTTGTTCATCATTATTTTTAAAAAACTTGTACCATTTAATTTTACGAATAAACAGGTTCAGGTCCTTAACCCAGTTGAATTCATTGAACCTAGTAGTTGGTACAAATGATAGTCCTCTAGACAATAATTCAGTTTCTATTAAGGAAAGCGGTCTCTGAGACAGATTTATTATCTGGTTTTGCCTCTCCTTCCCCCTTTCCCCACCTTTCTGGGCTGTTGAATTGTAGTTTCCCTGAATGTATACGGTGGGCCTCCCTGTTGGTCTAAAAAAGGAGGAGGGGATGGAGGAACTTGAGAAGAGGAGGAGGAGGAGGATGCTCCAGCATTTGTTCCAACAGTAGCCGGATTTGACATTTCCCAATGCCTCCTTCCTTCTATATTTCTCCATTGTCTATTCCGAGGCTGGAGGTTTCCTCTTCTTCCTTTCTGTGATCCTCCCTTCCAATATCTATTTTTATTGGGATAATTTTCACTGTCAGATGACTCTAGATCTGAGGAGGAGATCTCCTTCTCACTACTATAAAGATATGAAAAGGCCTTCCCTTCCTTGAATTCTTGGAGGTCTCTTATATACTGTTTATGTTTCCGCTCCTTAAGACCTTGTGTATATTTTTCAACTGAATTTTTTAGGAGAACCTCTCGTCTCGAGAAATCAGGTTCACCTCTTAATACAACAGCCTTCTCTATGGTCTCTTTTAATTTATTTGCTGACCTATCCAGGATGATTTTCTCTTCCTCGAGAAGTATGCCCATCAAATTTAGGGAAGAACTTAACAGTTCCTCTTCCCACTTTTTTAATACTTGTTGGGACCTAGACCTTCCAGCTGGGCTCACCTGTGACCTCAAACCTCGGGGTACAATCCTGGCTTTGATGTAATTTTCAAGGCAATGAGTTTCCCAGAATGACTTAATATTTTCTTTATAACAAATGTATAGTTCTTTGAAGATAGACTTTAAGTCCGTATGTCTTACATCTTCTACCGACTCACAGTCTGAGAAGGTTTTCTGGATATCTACCATCCATTTTTCAGCACCCACAGGTTCATTCAAAAAACCTTCCATAAATCAAAATGTCACTGTTCATACAAGATAGAAATGACCAGCGTTTGGACCACTAGAAAAATCACAGCAAACTAAACTGTGGTGTACCTTCTTAATTGCAAATGTAGAAAACAATATGTGGGGAAGACCCTTCGAGCTCTGAAGGTGCGGATTGGTGAACATTTAGGAGATATAAGACACAAGAGGGAGACCCCCATCTCCAGACACGTCTGGCAGGAACATGGGGGAGACATTACAGGTATAACTTTCCTGTGTATTGAGAAGATAATTACAAATTCTAGGAAAGGGGACATTGATAGTAAACTTTTATGCAAGGAAACAGAGTGGATATACCGCCTTAAATCCCTACAACCGGGGGGTCTGAATGAGAGTTTATATTTTGGTTGTTTCATTTGATTAAGGCACCTACAGGTTTAGGCATAATTAGTTATATGCCACTTGGGTATTTAATCTGGACTAAATTGTCCTTTACCCGTATTGAACCTATTTTTCAATACATATTTTTTAATAATTCAATGTTTATCTTTGTGACCTTATTGACAGACCATGATTTTGGGGAGAGTACATTTACTTGTTTAAATCAGAAATAACATATGGGAATTTTCAATAATCTATGTTTGTTTGCATCTGGAGACACTATCTTGTGATAAGAGGGGATCATGAGTGATCATGGATTGAGTAATTTTCCCCTCTGTTTTTAGGTAAACTGTACAGGTACGACTAAAAACTTCAATTGTTAATCATCTTTTATTTAATGTACATCTTTTTCTTACTATGCCAGTGTCCAAGCCTTATGTCCCTCCCAGCATTTAACTGGTATTGAAATATGTATGAGAGCAGTATAGTCTCTAAAGTAATAGAGTAGTGATGAGCGGGATACTGGGCACATTGGCATGCGCTACGTCCCGCTTGACGGGCCGCTAAAGAACTGCTCATAAGCAGTATAGTATAGTCCGGGTCTTTTGGCAGCATTATCTAAGTTTATTAGCCTAATAGACCACACTGGGACGCAGACGCACGTTGCCGGAAGTGGTTCTCTGTTCCCCTGGTAACGTTCTGTGTGACGCGCTTTGCCTTGCTGACCGCTTCCTGTCATGCGCAGTTGGTGCGCCTGGCGGGAAGCGGAGCCGGGTTCCCGTGGTAACATATGATGCCTGCGCATGCGCAGTAGGCATCTAGAGACGCCGAGCATCGTGGACCATTCTAGCGCGCACTTACCTCCCCTATATATAGAGTCAGGTACTGTCAGTGAGTGAGACTATCATCTGCTCATTTGCAGCGTTATCATTGCTGTTCTGGCAGTTTATTATGACTGCTTTATGTTCCCCTGATGAACCCTGATATATTGAAAAGGGAGAAACGCGTCGGGAAAGATGGAGAAATTTACCATTCGGATTAAGGTCGTATAAAGCATTGTAATGTATAGTATATACTGTCCTTAGATCTGAGGGTGTTCTAAGTGCATTATCAGTGTGTATGACAATAGAGGACGACGGCTTATTGTGCACTATTTTTGGTATTTGAGCTGTATTTGTCTATAGAGTCCCTTAGTGGCGTTTAGGGATCTAATAGGGTGAGCCTACAAAGGTGGGGCCGACCCTTTCGGGACGACTACCCTGCCTCATTAAGGTTAAGGCAGGGAAAGTATATTAGGTGCACAACAGTTGGATTTATTGTCCTTAGTATACATAAGCTTTGATTGCTGCTGTAATGATTTTATGGGTATATGTATCTTTTAAAGAATCTATTAAAGGTTAAATTTTAGATTTAGAGTTTGTGTGTAGTTAGTGGCCAGACGGCCTGAGGTTTTCCGTTTACGATTTATGTTTTGTTTGCTATGCCTGAATAAAGCTGGTTGAGGCCAGTTTAACCCAGAAGCCTGTGTCGGAGTGCCAATCCGTTCAACCCAAGCGGCGATCCGTGAGCAGAAGTACCCCCAGGACGGTCCAAGATGGCGTCCGGACGCATGTGAGTCGTCACATCGGTTTATTTTTGTCAGCACACCAGCAAAACAACGCTTAATTAACCCCTGGATGTAAATTGCGCCAAAGAATTGAGCTGCACAAACTAGTAGCTTTGTAGCGTGTTACAATTGCGTGTTTTCTACGCCACACAACAAGAGATACAGTTGTAATTAACCTTTGCTTGTGAATTAGGCTACAGGAAAAATTTATATATTTTGGCATTGAAAAAAGACGGTTTCTTGGGGTCAGCACACCAGCAAAACAACGCTTAATTAACCCCTGGATGTAAATTGCGCCAAAGAATTGAGCCCCACAAACTAGTAGCTTTGTAGCGTGTTACAATTGCGTGTTTTCTACGCCACACAACAAGAGATACAGTTGTAATTAACCTTTGCTTGTGAATTAGGCTACAGGAAAAATTTATATATTTTGGCATTGAAAAAGACGGTTTCTTGGGGTCAGCACACCAGCAAAACAACGCTTAATTAACCCCTGGATGTAAATTGCGCCAAAGAATTGAGCCGCACAAACTAGTAGCTTTGTAGCGTGTTACAATTGCGTGTTTTCTACGCCACACAACAAGAGATACAGTTGTAATTAACCTTTGCTTGTGAATTAGGCTACAGGAAAAATTTATATATTTTGGCGTTGAAAAAGACGCTTTCTTGGGGTCAGCACACCAGCAAAACAACGCTTAATTAACCCCTGGATGTAAATTGCGCCAAAGAATTGAGCAGCCAAAAAATGAAGTGGTATTTGTATTGTAAAAACGCTGTTTCTTTAAATGAATACAACAGGAACTGGCTTAGATCCCACTTGGATATTGAATGTATATGCAGCTGCAGTGGACGCACACTGGATTTCAGATCCAATACCCCAAAAAATTAGAAATAGAACATTAAGAGAACAGTCTCTGAGACAAGCTGAGACACCCCACAAAAATCGCTGTATAAAAATCAATTCTTCAGTAAGAGCTATCACCCGCGGCAGCACCTTCCCTGATGAGCACAGTGAGAGGAATGTGAGCTCCCGGCGTCGCGCCCGGACTTATGTAGTGCGGTGACGTCACAGAATCCCGCCGGTCTCTGATTGGCTTCACCTCTGCACATGTCATGCAGTCTATGCCCTTCTTCCTCCCAGAGTGCTTTGCCCCATGTAGCACCATGTGCTCGCAGCCATTTTATCAATCAAAAGCACAGTTTGTTCACCCGAAGTACCCCAAAGTTCGACTTCGTTCAGAACCGAAGTTTTCCTGAAATTCTAAACGAATTCCACTTCGTTAGAATCGATTCGCCCATCTCTAATTACTACATTGAATAATATTTTATTACATTAAAGAAACACAACAAAACTTTGAAGAAACCCATAAGGATGAACTCTCAGTGGATTAATCAGTTTTATTTTCTGTATTCCGGGGATACACAGGCGATTGGGTGGAAATCTCTCTGGATCTAGAGCTGACTACTCTATAACATATAAATTGTGCTAATGATAATGCATCATACAATAACTGTTCTATCAGCAGAAGGTCGACGCTGAGTTTTCCTCTAATATCTTATGAGAAATTTTATATTAAAACTCCGATATTTTTTTCTGACAGATTAATCAAGATTTATTGTTCACTCAGATGGAGGTTGTACACAGCAAAGATAAGGAGGAGGTGAGAAGCGGTCTTCACAGTGGATGGTATATATATTGACCCTAATACAACAACTGTAGGACCCAGCTAGACTTGGGCAGGGCCCTACAAAAACTAGACAAATACAATCTATAGTTCTCAAAAACTACAAAGTCCAAAACTAGGCCAAATGAAACTGAGACAAAAAATAGCTACACCCATGTCATGAGTCATGGAGGAAGCATCAGATGTTGGTGAGGGGCCAGCTGCTTCACAGACATTGTGTTGTATTGTTACAGTGGCTAGATTGGAGTGATGGACCCATAAACACGTCATGTGTGTCTACAATTGTCAATGGGGATGGAGGGTTGCACATATGGAGAGATTCTATGACTCTCTGGCCAGTTTTGGACTAGAACACTTAGGAACAGGAGAGACCCACAGAGGGCCCATGAGCATTGCAGTCCTGGAGTTGTTTTTCAAATGGATATGCATCCATGGAAGAGACAGAAAACAGAGTATAAAAGGCATGCCCACAAAGGTATAGAAGCTGTAGGCTTGGCCCCCGGAATTAACTCCACTGATGGCCCCAAGAACTAACTTCAGTGGTGGGCCCTGGTTACCTCACTGCCCAGGGTACACCTATATCTGTGATGTCTGGGTGCAAGTGTTGAGTGCCTGTAGTGTAAGTGCATCAATCAGACATATGTGTGAACTTGAAAACATAACAATTCTATACTGAATGAAATTTCTGTACCAGGAAATAACAGATTATAGTCTCTCTTTTAGAGGCAGAGTAAGTGTACAGTAGGTTAAAAAAGTATTCAGATCCTTAGAACTGTTTCTCATTTTTAAATATAACATCCAAAAACTTAAAGTATGTTATTGATATTTTATGCAGTGGAGCAAAACAAAACTACCAAGTATTTTGTGAAATGTAAAGAAAATTATTTGTGCTATTCAAAATTTTTGCAAACTAGAAAACTGAGAAGTGCCGCGTGCTTATGTATGAAGCCCCCGGAGTCAGTACTTTGTAGGACACCTCTATCTGTGATGACAGATGCAGTCTGTTGGGGACGTCTCTACCTGCTTTTCAAATCTAGAGGCTGGAATGAATTTTTGCCCATTCTTCTTTGTAGTCAGATTGGTTGGTGACCATTTGTGAAAAGCAATTTTCAAGTGTTGCCACAGATTCCCAGTGGGATCTAGGTCTGGATGTGACTTGGTCATTGTAACTCATGAATCTGCTTTTATGTAAGTGCTTCCATTGTAGCTTTGGCTGTATGTTTAGGGTCATTGTCCTGCTGGAAGGCGAACCCCAGCCCCAGTCTCAAGTCTGTTGCAGCCTCTAACAGGGTTTTCCTCCAGGATTGACCTCTATTCAGCTCCATCCATCTTACCATCAACTCATCATCTCAGTCCCTACTGAAGCAAAGCCTCCCCCAACATGATGCTGTGCCCACCATACTTCATGATAGGGATGGTGTGTTCAGGGTGAGGTGCGGGGTTTCCTCCACACATATCCTTTGGCATTTTGGTCTCCTGTGCCCAGAGCCCCTTCTTCCACATGCTTGCTGTGTTCCCTTCAGAGCTTTTTACAAACCGGACTTCTTATGGCTTTATTTGAAAAAGGTCTTACTTCTTGCCACTTTTCCACAAGGCATGATTTGTGGAGTACACAACTAATAGTTGTCCTGTGAATAGATTCTCCTAGCTGAGCTGTGAATCTCTGCAGCTTCTCTAGATTGACCCTGGGACCTCTTGACTGCTTCTCTAATTATTGCTCTTTTTGTCTGGGCTGTCAGTTTAAGGTGTAAAGCCATGTCTTGGTAGGTTATCAGTTTTGCCATTCTCCTTCCATTTATGGATTAAGAATTAAACAGTTCTCCGTGAGATGCTCAGAGCTCGGGCTATTATTTTAAAACAAAACCCTGCAATACACTTTACCATAACTTTGTTGCCGAGATGTCTGGAGAGTTCATTTTTATAGAGCTTTAATTATACTGAGAATAGATTAAAGGAAATTGGTCACACTGGAATATATGTAGGAGTATTTGAGTACAGGGGGCTGAATACATATGCACGCAACACAGTTTTTTAATTTGCAAAATTTTGGAAAAACACATATAATTTCCTTTACACCTCACAAAAAACTTGTGACTTTGTGTTGCTCAAAGGGCAATACATTACATGGAAATCCCTAAAGAAGCATTTATTCTATCTATCATACATGAAAAAACTTTGAGATTCTTAGTTCACACATTTTGATAAAAAAATGCTTAAGCCACCCACGAACTTACAATGTGATCTCAAGGCCGGGTGGTCCTACTCTATCTTTACCTCTCAAAATAGCCAAATTCAGGCCTCTCACTGGGTCAACCAACCTACATTATCCAGAGAGAAAAATAAAAAAACACACCAACCCTGCAAGCATACTGCACTGATATAACAGTCTGTGAAAGTGGGCGGGGTGCAGAAAATCAAAACGTGTGAACTAAGAATCTCAAAATTTTTTTTCATGTATGATAGATAGCATAAATGCTTCTTTAGAGATTTCCATGTAATGTATTGCCCCTTTACCAGTGGTGTGCCACTGGTAATGGTGTGCGTGTGTACATATATATATGCCGCAACCCTGCCGTTGGCACCCAGGTTCACATTGTGTTTTTTCAGAAATGTTTTTTATTGTGCAGAATTATACGTTGTATTTGGCATGTATTGCTTTTAAATTATATAGGGAGGAAGGGATGCCTCCATTTTAGTTTTCTGCACCCCACCCACTTTCACAGACTGTTATATCAGTGCAGTATGCTTGCAGGGTTGGTGTGTTTTTTTATTTTCTTTCTCTCTGGAGAAAGGAGGTCGGTTGACCCAGTGAGAAGTCTGAATTTGGCTCTTTTGAGAGGTAAAGATAGAGTAGGACCACCTGGCCTTGAACTCACGTTGTAAGTTTGTGGGTGGCTTAAGCATTTTTTGATCAAAACGAGTGAACTAAGAATCTCAAAGTTTTTTTCATGTATGATAGATAGCATAAATGCTTCTTTAGGGATTTCTATGTGTAATCGGGTGATTGATTTGGCGTGCAAGAAATAAATTACAATTAGACAGAATGTATAAAAAATGAAAGGTTTATTACATAAATAGAGAAATAGAATTAAAACAGAATGGAATGATACTTAGCTGGCAGTTACAGATGTTATTAATGCATAGTTCTCACACAGAGTGAAATGGGGGCCCCTTGTTGTACCCTCAAAACTACAACCTATTTCGTCCGATGACACAGGTGTCGCTGGGCGCCAGGTCATGCCCCAGCCGAGGCTCAGTTCTCACTGGTAGATCAAGCCTTTTTATACTAGTCAGAGCTGTCTCCCTTACCGCTCAGAATGCCCAAACTTGGCATCTCTTATGTCTAAAGTAATCTAGTCAACTTTACCAGACTTCACAACTATCTGATCATCCATACATGGGGAAGGTATGAGAATAGCTGTGCATTATGTAATAGTATCAGCTTCTGAACAGTACAGTGGGGGGAGGATATAATATTATCTTCTATGTAATATTATCAGCTTTGAACTTCTGAGCAATCGGGGAGGGGTCACCAAGGTCAAACACTGTGAGCAGAAATAGACCCTACCGACATGACAGCTGCAGCAAATACACAGGGATCTATTAGACTTGATACCACTATACATATCTCTTATATATATTGTATCCAGCATATGTCTTATATAGATTAGATACAAAGTATATTAATGAGGCATAAGATACATATTTCTATATCACATCTTATAAGACACATTGTATAATTTACATCCTATTACACCATGTAATGTATTGCCCTTTTAGCAGTGGTGTGCCACTGGTAATGGGTGTGCGTGTGTATATATATATATATATATATGCCGCAACCCTGCCGGTAGCACCCAGGTTCACAGTGTGTTTTGTCAGAAATGTTTTTTTTGTGCAGAATTATACGTTGTATTTGGCATGTATTGCTTTTAAATTATATAGGGAGGAAGGGATGCCTCCATTTTGGTTTTCTGCACCCCGCCCACTTTCACAGGACTGTTATATCAGTGCAGTATGCTTGCAGGGTTGGTGTGTTTTTTTATTTTCTCTCTGGATAATGGAGGTCGGTTGACCCAGTGAGAGGTCTGAATTTGGCTCTTTTGAGAGGTAAAGATAGAGTAGGACCACCCGGCCTTGAGATCACGTTGTAAGTTCGTGGGTGGCTTAAACATTTTTTGATCAAAACGTGTGAACTAAGAATCTCAAAGTTTTTTCGTGTTGCTCAATCACATAAAATATCAAAAAATACATTAATGTTTGTGGCTGTAACATTTAAATATAAGTAAAAGTTCAAGGGAAGATAAACTTTTTCAACATATTATAGTTCACAATCTAGGATGTTTGTGTAAGAGAGGGGGTTTTGTCCCTTTGTGTACTGAAAACAAACCAAGCAATACTTTGCTTCAGGCATAATCTTCAAGGGTTTAATGCCAATGGTGGCAAACTAACAGTACTTACATTTTTTGGTGCTATAGTTCTTTATCACAAGGGGAAGGTCAGACAAAATATGTTGTGAGGAAGTTGCGTGACACTAGATCCTGCCAGAGGTGCACAAGAGACCAGGAATGTAAGAGAGACCTTTTTCAGCACTATCTCTTCTAACTATGGAAAAGATAGTTCCTTCCATGAAGAAGTCAATGTGGATGTCCTCTCAGCCTGAACTAAATAGATTCTGGGTGTATCAGTGATTTGTACAATGCCATGAAGATCTATCATGTGCTAACAAGGCAGGTTGAATTGGTTCCTCTGCTAGAACCAGAGCTTTCTTGAAGGCAAAGCCAGGAATGCCTCCTAAATTCCTTGCACTAGTCTGGCTATCACTAACTCATTCTAAGTTAGGATTTACTTGCTTTGGTGCTAGTGTAACACGACCATATCCATGGCTATGTCATACATAAGTTCGACTTGCAACTATTAAGCATATGCTTAGTTATGCATATTCTTGTCCTTTAATTATATTGTTACTGTTTTGCTCCTGGTGGTGAAACAATATTTTTCTTCTTGTATACTACAAATTACAACCTGTTCTCACTTTCTCTAATAGCTCAATGTGTTATTAGGTTGATTCCCAAGTGAAAGGTCACTGGTTCGAATTGAGGAGCAGCCATTACAACAGTTGCGTAAGAAAAGAGAAACAACATCACACAGCTCATCAATAGCGGTCTCTCGGCCAAGAAAATTGCCAAAATGCCTAATGTGAGGTCATAGGAGCTGAAAAAATATAAAGTGAAGTCCATCCATTCATTCAAAAGCCAAGAGGTGGACATCCCGCAAAATATTGGAGTTAACAAGTCGCTCATCACAAGGTCAATCAGTTTTGGTGCGACAAACACGGAAGTGGAGACAGCTCATATGCTTCATAAGAGTGAGATCATAGACGTTTATGAAAACACCTTGTGATGCACTTTACACAAGTCTGGAATGGTGGCCCGAAAAGAGGTGAAGAAGCCTCAACTTCAATATTGTCATAAGAAGCTTGGGCTCAGTTTGGAAAAAGTATGAAAAGTGGACAGTAGAAGATTGAAAACAGGTGATTTGGAGCGATGAGATGAAACTTAATAGACTGGGCTCTGATGGATGTAAATGGGTCCAGAGGAATAATGGGAAAAGAGGGCTAATGGGACAAAAAACTAAAGGAACCGATATGAGGTTGTTATCAAGAAAGATGAGTTACTTTGCACACTCTACTATTCACAGTACTATGGGTATGAAAAGGACGACATAGTGTTCCAGCAGGACAATGACCTAAACTATACAAAAAGATTGGCAAAGCAGTGGTTCAGTGACAATAAAGTAGAGTTTTTGGATTGTCCTCCACAGTACTAAGACCTCATCCCAATCAAACACATGAGAACTAGAGTTGAAGAAAAAGTGTACCTGAGTGAGTTGACTAGCATGCACCAACATTGGGAATGTGGAGAAGTGGCCTGGGATCAGATTTTAGTCAAGACATGCTTGAATATAATCGAGAGCATTCCCAGAGGATTCAGGCAGTGTTGAAAGCTAAAAGATGTATTGACAAAATACTAACAAAATAATAAAAATAAAAAATTTTAGATTTTTAGGCGCAAAACAGTTTAAAACAATTTCATGACAAGAATCCATAATAAGCATATGAAGTGTTGCAAGTCAAAATTGATGTATGAGATAGCCAAGGATTGTTACAAAAAAAGGAGCCCATGTTTAAAGCGTAGAGGATGGTGAGATATGGAGCCGAAACTCAAAAAAATTTTAAAAATTGTTTCCCTTTTTTGGTTTTCGGTACAAAAGGGGGTCTTTACAAATACATATTTGTTCTGGTAACAAAAATGGATGATTTTATTTAATCTAACAGGCTTAAAATTATTGATAAAGTTTTACACTTGATAATGATCAATCTTATCTTGTCTTTTTTCTAGAGAGTGCTGGAAATAAATCACTTTCCCCTTTTTCTTTTTTGGTTTACGATCTTAAAAACTTCAAATTTTTGTTTTTCTTATTATTGGTTATTTTATATTATGGCGTCATTTCAGGAAACCTTTTTAAATCCCTTGTACCGTGAGAAAAAACCCCCCAGTCCCCCTGTACTTCTTTTTACTCGTATCGTTTTGTGCATCTTTTGGGCTACCGATGTTGTCCCCCTCTTCCCATTTGTACTCATGGAGGTACACGGGGTTTTCCTGGTTTGTATTTTTTTTAGCTTTCTTTTTTTGTTCCTTTTTGAGTGCTCCGAATGTCTTCTCCTCTCGGTGAGTCTTATGACCCGGAATTTTGGCCCATTTTAACCCCCTCCGCTAACCCCCTTCAGAATTTTATAAAATTTTGTTTTATTTATAAATATCATTTGGTTGATGGGGTTTATAGTGATATTAATTGACATCATTTTTTTGTATAGTTTTAATTTTTGTGGTCCACGTGTCATTGACCATTTCTACTGTGACTCGGAACCACTTCTGCAGCTCTCCTGCTCGGATACGTCCATGCTTCATACACATATTTTGTATTGGGGGTTTTTT